>VYZT01037083.1:0-85551 GCA_013400735.1 Pomatostomus ruficeps
TGTTTATCCCACTGTTACTGCTCAGTGTTTTCCTTACGCTGGTTTGGGTTTCTGCTGCACAGCACACTGAAGAGAATTTACAAGCAAAGAGTGCGATTAAAAGAGCAACATCAATATTCTACAAGTACTAAAAAGGGGAATCATACGGTCTGGGGCAGGAGATACAGCCTGAGACTGGGGAAAAGGAATTTATTCGTGCTGCAGACTGCTCCTGGGTGAAACTTGCAGAAATATATTGACTTTCTGGAAGGAAAACTGCTTCCTCCCCTTCCGCAGGCTGGTGTTGTGCAGCTTTGGGTTGAACCCAGCATTATCGAATTCCTGCAGCTCCCAGGCCGAGGGACTCCGCACAGACGGGGTTTGCGCTGGGATGAAATTGCAGCCGCCGAGTTTATTTCTCCGAGGACTCAGCTCGTTTCGAGGTGTTTTTCTCTCTGTTCAGGCAGCTCCACAGGCACCCAGAGCAGCTCTGGAGCAGAGCTGGGGTCTCTGCAGGCAGCTGCCATCGAGCTCTCCTTGATCACTGCTCGTGGTGTGACAGAGCCTTTCCCTTCTTCGTGCACTTGGACTCGGAGAGCTGCACTGGTGGCCACGGGGAATGCAGGGGGATCTGTCACCCCCAAACTTGACTTTTCCTTGCCCTGTGGGCTTTGTCCGTGGCCAGCAGGTGTGAAAAACAACTTCAGTTCATCCCAGTGTTATTTTCTCAGTTGTTTCACCACAATATTGAGCATTTACATGCTGTTATTTTCCTGACTAAGCCATTAAATGTATGCTTTCCTTAAATCCCTCGCCTCTACAAAATGCAGATATTTATCAGCTTTGCGTGCCTGCTGAAAGGCTGACTGGGTAGGTGTTTTTCCAGCAGGCAGGTTCTCTGCTGAGGAGGAACGGGGATCTTTATGCACAAACATTTTTGGAGTTTTAAACACGGATAATACAGGCAGAGGCGTAAAAAACCCCAACCCAGTAAAATCGACAGCGCTGGAGTCTGAAGGTACCTGCCTCGTAACGAGCTGTGCACATCCCACACCTCATTTGCATGCACAGTTACACCAAAACGTGAATTTTCCTGCCACCTGGTTCATAATGCAGCTTCACCTTGAGTTTGTGTCAGTGAGTCCCTCACAGCTGTCCCTGACGTTGTGCACAGCGATCTCCCCGGGGCTGTGTCCCCTCCTTGGGTCACCGTGTCCCCTGGGGCAGAATTCCCGGGCACAGTCCGGTGTCGGTGCCCAGTCAGGACAGAAATCAGTGGACATCTCCCCGGGCTGGGGTGGGGGCTGAGCCCAGCCCGCTCTCAGAGGGGTTTAGTGAATGAAGGACCTCGTTCTGCATCTCTCCCAGGGAACTCTTGCTCCTGAGTGGAATAAAACACAATATTCAAGGTATCTGTGGTCAGAAAATCTGCCACCCAGGCTGCTTTGTCACAGGTGTCCTCCTGCCCCTGAGGTGCTCTGCTGGCTGCTCCCAAACTGTTGAAGCCAGCGATTGAAAGGGGCTGATAAAACCTCCTCTGGGGTGTTTGATCTCATCCTGCTGCGTTCATCGGGCTGAAAGAGCCATAAAATCTGAGGCTGATGATCAGAGGATCCTGCCTTCCTTTCTCCAGTGAGAGCTCTGGGTTTGGAGTGAAAATATCTGCTCAGGGTGATGTGATCGCAGCGATGTCCCCTGGAAGCTTTTCAGGGCTCGCACATTCACTGTCTCCAGAAGAGCAGAATTCTGCTTCACTCACGGTGCGTCTGGAGGGGTTCCAGCTCTGCGTGAATGCTGAGTAGAAAATGTCCTTCTCGGAGGCAGGAAGAGATGGTGAATCACTGGGAAAGCTGATTCCTTGACCGGTGTGTATTTCATTATCTGAAACTCTAATGAAGACATCAGCAGCCTCGCCTCTTGAGCAGTGAAGTCAGGAGGTGGTGGCAGCTCAGGACTGGGTTTGCACATCCCCTTCTCACCAGTCTGAGGCTGAGGTTTGCACTCCTGAATCCCCTGGGAGAAGGGCAGGATCAATCTCTGCCTCGTGCCCGTGCTGTGGCACCAGAGACTGATGAGGCTGCTGTCTGCACTGCAGCATTGACTGTGATCAGTGACTCTGAAAAGTGCTCTGCATGAAGGGAGAAATGGGGGATTTATTGTGATCCTCTGTCAGCTCTCCCTCCTTCAGGGACTGTCTTGTTCCGTGTTCTGCCTGTCCAGGAGAGCATTTCTGCTTTTCTGTGCTCTTAATTAGCAGCATGACCGCTGCTGCTGTTCTCAGTGTGAGATCAGCATCTGTAGGCAAGGCTGGGACAGAGAATTCCGACACTGAGTTGGGTTTTATTGAGGAAAAAAAAAAAATATTCTTCCCATTTTTCCCTGGGAATTAAAGGCACAGAGAGATCCCACCCCAGGCTCTCTGTACCTCCTGCCACCCAGACTGTGAATATTTAATTAGCCAAGAGTTGTCCTCGCATGTGGCAGCTCCTGGCAGCTGACCCATGAGTGCTCTGCAGGTCTCTCCTCAGCCCAGCTGGGCTCCTGGGGCTGGGGACAGCCTGCAAAGGTCCCACACTCAGCAGACAGGGACAGGCAGCAGAGGTTCCTTCCTAAAGCTCCACGATGCCTGGTGCCCCTTGATCTCATTTCAGCTGCCAGGATCCGTATCTCCCTGCCTTGCCTGAGGTGGTTAAAGGAGGCTCTGGAGGAGCTGGGAAGTGAAATGAGATTTCCTGTCCTACTCCAAGTACCTTAATCAAAAAGCTGTGTTTTATATCACAGTTTATGACAAGGAAGCCAAGGAACCTTATTAACTAATCTGCCTCTGCTCTGGGCTGTACAGAGCAATCGGGGCAGCATCAGATCATCCTGGCGACTCACTCGGATATCACCCTGTGTTGATCAAGACTTTGCTCACTTGTATCTTGGATATTTTCCTTGGAAGAACTTCATAATACTTTTAATGCCGTAGGTTTCCATGAAATTACGGCCTCCCCATCCGTTTGTGTCAAAATAGCTCATCCTTTCCTTCCCCCTCTGCTGGTTTTTATGGTTTAAGGATGAAAGCCGGGCTAATACTGCAAAATAAGGTGTTTAAGCTGCATTTTGTCTGCAGTAGTTAGCAGTGCTCTGTAATAACCACATCCTTTCCACAGTTTCTCAAGGGGATTAGCATTGGAGCAGCTTCTGTTAAGGACTTGCTGAAAAAAACTTGTATTAAGCATTTGTATTCTGTGTTTCAGGTGGGCAGTGGTGGAGCTCCCAGGTCTGGTGGAAGGTGTCCCTGCCCCTGGCACAGGGTGGAACTCAGTGATTTTTAAGGTCCTTTTCCCCCAAACCGTTCTGTGATCTCTAAAGTCATCTTCAGTCCCTCTTTCCAAATCCATTTGTAATTCTGTGTGCTGCTGATTTTCCTTAATTGCTGTGATTCAGCCTGGTCCCACAGTGCACTCGTTAAATCACCAGCTGTGGTCAGGAGAAGGCGCAGAAGGAATGGGGAATTGCAGGAACAGGGGTGCGCAGGCCCTGAACCCCATCCCGGCCTTTTCCAGCTGGGAGGAGGCACTGGTGCCTCTCAGCTCTGAGTGAGCAGCAGCACCGATTGCCCCAGGTCCCGTTTGCCCAGCAGCTTTGGCCCGTCTGTCTCTGCCCGTGGTAACGACACGCTCCAGTACATTCATTTTAGCGAGAGTGAGACGTGCAGGGTAACTGGGCAGGGTGGGGTTTGTGCTCCTCTCCATTTTTGATGTCGTTCCCTAAGTGCTGATCTTGCATTAAGATGTCACTGTCAGGCAGGAGAGCACTAAAGAAGAAAGGAGCTGCTGAATTTCCAGCAGGTCGAAGCATTCTCGGGTCCCTAGGCACTCTCAGTAAAAATCTGCTGGAATAAAGGATGGCTAAAAAATGTTTTTAATCTCGGCTTTTTAAAACTTCTCTTTTGAGAGCCGCCGTAATAAATCGAAATTATTGATTTCGCCCGTAGCAGCTCTCAGCTTCACTCATTTAAGAGTCGAAACTGCTCTATTACTTGGAGCAATAACCCAGCCCTGTGAAATCGCTCATCAGAGGCTCCTGGGCCACGCCTGCAGCGGGCTTCAGCAAAGATTTCTGTCTGTTTGTGGCTGAGTTCTGTGCCTGCTTGTCCTGGTGATTCTCTGCCTCCCTGCCCTGCCCTGGGAGAGCCTGGCCTGGTCGCTCATCCTGGGCTCAGCTCAGCTCAGCTCAGCTCAGCTCAGCCAGGTTTAACATTGCTGCACCTTTCCCAGCCCCTGCAGAGAACCAGAATTTATTTTGTGTTCTGTATTTCCCCATGGTGGGCCTGCCCGTGAGCTCAGGGGGGTTGTGCCTCCGTGAGACCAGGTTTGAAATGCCCCACATTAATCACAGCTTTAGATAGAGCCAGGCCTGGGCAGCGATAGAGGAAAAATCTCCTTCCAAGGGTGGATATTCCTCAGGACACTGAAGGTTTGGATGAGCAATGAGCAGATGCAAGCAGTGCTTAGTATCCTACTCAAAAATACTCAGAAATCCAAAATGCTGCTCCAGCTGATGCTGGCTGAGCTGCAGGGGTGTGTGTGCCCAGCAGCTGGCAGCAGCTGGCGAGTTCCAGGGCAGCTCCTCCCCTGTCACTCCTGTTCTGCCTTTAATGCATCTTTTATTCTCCTCCGTTACCAGGATGTTTCCATCCCACCTTCCTTTGCCAGAACTGCGCTGTTGGGAAGCACTCAGGGCTCTGCTGCCCGTTCTCGCTGTGCTGCCCGTTCTCGCTCTGCTGCCCGTTCTCGCTGTGCTGCAGCCTCTGCCAGGGTGAATTCCCCGTCCCTGCCCTGCCCAGCTGCTGGGAGCAGGGAGCAGCTCCCCATCACTGCCCATCTGCTCTGGCTGGGCTCAGCTCCTGCCTGATTCTCGCTGCTCAGACCCACAGCAAAAGGAGCCCTGGCTCCCCTGGGCCAGCCCGTGCTGCAGCCTGGCCCTGCACCATTAGCATATTTCTAAATTAAAATAAATCCAAGGAGCGAGCTGGCCCAGGGGAGCCCTCAATCCAATCAAATTAGACTCATCCATCCACCCTGGAGCCGTTCCTCAGAAGCCCTGCCCCCAGGAAGCTTCATTTGTAATCACGGCGTGCTGTGTACTTTAGAAAAGTTTTATAATTACTTGCTGTTCCGGCTGCTGAGCACTTCTAAACGCTGGGTATTAAGGAACTGCTGTTTCAGTCAGTGAACAAGCTCTGAACATTAAATGCGCTTCACGAGAAGCAGTTTTTTCTCAGCCATTACACATCTCTGAAGGCACATTTTTTTTCAAGTGGATGCTTTCCCAGCTGTTGATCATCCCTCGGTCTGCTCTGTCTGAGGGGAGGAGGAGGAAGCTGAAGGTGCTGGGACACTGTGAAGGTTGGGGTGCTGTGCAGGGAGGGGGGTGCTGGAATAACACTGCAGGTCATCCTGGAGAAGCACCAGTAAAAATTTTTGGACATTTTTGTATCACACATTTTACAGGAAAAAAAAATACTTTAGCATTAATACAGGAATCAGGAGAGGAATTTGGTACCATTTTTATATCTCTCCACCCCCTGGTGCCTTGGGAAGCAGCAGCAGCCTGTCTGTCGTGGGTCAGGGGGCTGGAATAGCTCAGTGAGTGATTCCAGGTGCTCGGGGAGAGCTGGAAATTCAGATTTAGCAGGTGTTCTGTGAGGTGATAACTACGATTCCTTGAGCCCCGGGACCGAGGAAAAATCTGCCTCAGGTGCAGGGTGGGGTGAGGCTGCTGAGGACCATTTGAGACGGGAATCGAGTGCTGGGAACCAGGCTGGTGGGGCAGGGGTGGATAAAATATTTGGGAGAACACAGGTGGGTCCTTACCTGTACCAGCCCTCCACATGGGCCTGAGAGTGTTCCTGAGCCCTGGGAGTGAGGCTGGGCCAGCTCAGCCCCCAGGGAATGGAGCAGAGGTGTAGGAGTGAGGGATTAAAAAAGCAAATTATTAAGGACTCCACATTCCCACCTGGAGCTCTCCAGAGTGACCAGCTGAACTGTGGGGCTTCTCTTGGAAAGTTGCACCTTCCACATGATCCTGAGCGTGTCCCCAGCCCCTCTGAGCCCTGGGAGCAAGGCTGGGAGCAAAGCAGGGAAAGGGAGCAGAGGTGTTAGGACTTCGGGATTCCTAAAATGAGCTCTTCCCACTCCACATTCCCACCTGGAGTGACCAGCAGAGCTGTGGGGCTTTGGTTGGAAAAATACACCTTCCACGTGTGCCTGAGCATGTCCCTGAGCCCCGGGAGCAAGGCTGGGCCAGCTCAGCCCCCAGGGAATGGAGCAGAGGTTTTAGGAGTCAGGGATTCCTAAAATGAGCTCTTCCCACTCCACATTCCCACCTGGAGCTCCCTGGAGTGACCAGCAGAGCTGTGGAGCTTCTGTTGGAAAAATGCACCTTCCACGTGAGCCTGAGCGTGTCCCCAGCCCCTCTGAGCCCCGGGACCGAGGCTGGGAGCAAAGCAGGGAAAGGGAGCAGAGGTTTTAGGAGTCAGGGATTCCTAAAATGAGCTCTTCCCACTCCACATTCCCACCTGGAGCTCCCTGGAGCGACCAGCTGAACTGTGGGGCTTCTCTTGGAAAGTTGCACCTCCCACGTGTGCTCAGGGGATCTCTGGGTAGATCCACACAAACTCCTGGCTCTGGAGAGCTTCCCTGCCCTTCGTTAACTCTGAGAACTCTCGGTTTTCTTTTTGACTTCACTCTGATGCGTGCGAAGATTTATTCTGCATTCGGTGTCAGGGCAAACACTGGGAGAGTCAATCACAAGGAAAACTTTTTCTCTGTCAGTTCCTAAGAACCAGGACTGGAAATGGTGGCAATAATGCCATTTCAGGTGTCATTAATCCAGGGTATAACGGTGCCTTTAGCAGCCAGACGGAGGCTGCAGCTCGGGTGGCTCAGGTATCTCTGCACATGATGATGTTTGCAGATAAATTACCGATCCCAGCCCGTGCAGATTCATTTTGAGGCATCCCAGAAGGGTGTAAAGCACAGTTACTGCCGCTGCCTCGTATTTACAGGCGGCAGGGTTGATTTAGTAGGAGCTCCTCAATTGGCAATGGGCTGGGCTGGAGTTATGAGCTGCTGAACCCATCCATCCATCACATTCCTGCCCAAAATCACTCCTTAAATGCAGCAGGAAATAGGAAATGTGCCACTGCCACCAGAGCGGTCCAGGGCCTCTCTTTGCGCACAGCAAGGGAATAAATTCGAGCATTAGGCAGCATTAGGACTGTTCAGAGGGAGCCATCCGAATGCAAACCCATAATCAAAATAATAATTACCAGGGGAACCATTTGCTTTCACGGGAATCACGCAGAGTAAAGCACAGAATATGTCTTAAGTAGCAAAAAACTGGCAATTTCTGCTCAGAGGGAGGAAGGAAATCCAGCACTCGAGGATGTGAGTGCTTTGTACGTGATCAGTTCCTGATGGATTTTCCCCGAAATGGGCCTGCATGTATTGTATGCAAAAAAGAGAGGGGAAATTGGGGCTGTTACGGGGTGAACGCAGCCAGAGGTGTGATGAGGCTGGGATTATTGGGTTCCTGAGCTGGGAAGTTGCCTCTCATTCCCTTCATTTTCCAATCATTTCCGAGCGGGGGCAGATTGAGGTAATATCCCGTGGAATATTAACACTGTGGGAAGGTGTTTGGAAAGTTCCAGAAAAGTTAATGTATAATTTCTAATGAAGGGGATTTAAAATTCCTGTGTTTTTCTTTTTTTAATTAAACCAGCCGCTAGCCCAGCAAATTCCTTTCATCTATTCTTATTATTTCTGGTGCAGTTAAAGACATTCACTGTGAGGGAAACATCTTCACCGTGTCTTTTCACGTTTGTTATTCACATTTGCTCACTGAGCTCGTGGTGTATTTCACCTGCCACGGCTTTTTTCTTTCTGTTTGGTCTCAGTGCCTGAGTTTTAATTTCCAGAGAGCGCCTCTAAGATCAGACTAATAATGTCATTTTTTCATTTAATTGTGTTCGTTTTTTTAATGGTTTCCACGCCGGTTGCACTGAGCTTCGTTGCTGAGAGATTTCTGTGATTTTGGGGGTGGACACCTTCAAGGAACCTTGGTTTTCTTTTTGACTGCACTGAATCTGAGCTCCTCAGTCTTCATGAGCTGCACTGGCCTTGACTTTGGTGGGTCAGAGCTCAAACGCAACTCACGGGACGAAACATCTGCAAAATCATGCAAAACATGGGATGGAGTAAGAGTATTTTGCCTTTATCAGCTGCAATATCCTGGATTCCAGCCCTCCACAGTGCCCATAGTAAGAGGGGAAGACCCCTTTGGAGTAATTCCAGTTTGTGTGGTTGTAGATGGGCAAAAGCCTTCCTGAAAATGTGATATCTGCATATAAACAGCCGCATTTCCCAGTGAGTAATTCCCGTTGGTGTAGTTGTAAATTGGGAAAAGTCCCGATCTTGGGAAAAGGCTTCTGAAGTTGTGATATCTGCATATAAACAGCCGCATTTCCAGTGAATAATTCCAGTTTGTGTGGTTGTATGTTGGGAAAAGTCTTCCTAAAAGTGTGATTATCTGCATATTAACAGCTGCATTTCCCAGTGAATAATTCCGGTTGGTTGTAGATGGGGAAAAGTCCTCCTCAAAGTGTGATATCTGCATGTAAACAGCTGCATTTCCAGTGCCTGCCCTGGCTCCCTTCACTCGCCGTTCCCAGCGAGGGTAACGTGAGGGTAACGTCTCTGTTTTCCTGTTTCCCCCAGGAGCACCAGCCTGTTCCACGAGGTGGTGCAGCTGGCGTTCGAGATCGCGGGGTTCAGCAGCCTGTCGGGCACGCAGCCCATCAGCTGGCAGGTGGAATATCCCCGCCGGGGCGCCTCCGACACCGCGCTCTCCGAGATCTTCATCTGCCAGAAGGACCTGGTGGGGATCGTGCCCCTGGCCATGGTAAGAGCCCCTCGGGCGCCTTGTTCTGATGCCATTTGGGTTTTGCCTTTTTTTTCCCCCTTATATATTTTCTGCACATTCATTTACAACTCTATAACTTGTTATTGCATCCGTGGCTGGTTTTCCATGCCCTTTCCCCAGGCAGAAAGACAAAACAAATTCCAGAACCCCTGAGCTCTCTTGGTTCTCCCTGGCTACCAAGGTCTGCAAGACATTTTCCCCTCCTGTGCATAATCCTGTTGGCACAACTCTGGCAGTCTCTTCTCTGAACAGCGTTCAGCAGCTAATTAGATGAGTATTATTTCCTGGAAGTCCCAGGCTCCAATATATTCTTCCCCTTTGAAGAGCAGAACTGCAGCTCCCATCAGATGAGGTCGTGCCCAGCAATTTCCTGATCCACAGTCAGCAGAAAATCTTTGCTGCCTTCCAGGTCTGAGGGGGGAATAATTGTCCTCATTACCTGTCGGCTTGAACAGGGATATTTATTGGAGCATCTCTCCTCTGAGCACTGAGAACGTGCGGGAAGGAGGGTTTTGTGGCCAGGTTTTAGTTTGAGGTGGGTGCCTTCCACTGCCACACACCAGCCACATATCTGTTGGCAGACTTTGTGTCTCCTTTCTCATTTCATGAAAGAATTCATCAGCTTCTCCCCTGTCTCCCATCTCTGAGGGAATCGAGATTTCGGTATCTCCTGTCGGGGTGCAAAGCCTTTGCACTTCCATACAGGGATCTCTCAGACTTGAGTCTACTCTGCATTAAAATTCATCTGCCCGCAAGGGTTCCTGTAAGAGCTGGGGGTGTAAATGGATGAATTTAGAGTTGGATAAGTCATGTACGGCGAGCTCCTTTATTCCCAGCAGATGGCCAGGAGGCACGGCGGGTTCAAACAGAGGGTTCCAACAATGCAATCATTAAACCTTTCCCTCCGCAGAGCTTGCTTGTGTTTATCTCATTGCTGTGCCTTGTGATAACACTTAGCCAGAGCCCAAACACACTGTGCTAACAGAGCCCAGGTGCAGAGAATGCCAAGTACAATTGGCTCTACTAGCAGGATATTGGTAGATAAAAGGAATTTGGAGTTTTGTGTTCGCTGACTCTGTGTCTCCAGCCAGGGAACGTGCTTGGTCGGGGCGTTAATCTGCAGCTGAGCTGATTGCCTGGCAGCTCTGCTGCTCAGGACCGCTGGCAGCACCGGGCGGGGGCTGTACCTGTTGGGAGGTCGGATCAGAGCCCTTATCTCCCCCAGGCGTGGAGCAGCAGCAGGGGATTGTGTACAGGAATTAAATCTCGGGGTTTTAGCAGCAAGCGGGGTTTGGAATCCTCTGGAGGTGAAGGAGATGGTGCTGATTGAAGCGTGGAGCGTTCCAGCAGAACATCCAAAGTCACGGCTGCCGTCCCACTTTTCCAGAGGTGACCTGGGAAGGGAGCTGCCCAGAGGGACTGCGGAGTCCCAGGGTGTAGGAGCTGCTCAGGACTCTGCCCTGCTCCGATGGGTGATACCTTGGAGAGGCTGCCCAGAGCAGAGGGCAGCCAGGATTCAGAGAATAAACTGGGAATTTATTGCAGGGCCTTCAACAGGGACACCTCGGGCAGGCAGAGCCTCTCCGGGAGAGGCCACAGCCAAGCTGGAGCCCGGGGCACGAGTTTGCTGCACTTGGATCAGTTTGGATCCATTCCCAGATCAGGGTTCATTCTCCAGTGCCAATTGCAGGGGATGATGGAATTGAGCCCAAGTCTGTCCCCCCTTTTAGAGGCTCCGTTTCCATCTTTGGGGGCCTGGGCCAACGAGGTGTCCTTGAGTGCAGCCTGGAGAGGATTTGTTGTGTCTGAGCAGGGTGGGAGAGCAGGAGCTCACAGACTGTGTGGAGTTTGAGAGTTACACTAAAATATAAAAGCTGAATCTGAAGGCATCATGGGGACCCTGGAAATTCCTCTGAGGATGAAAGCAGCAAACTTCTGCTGGTGTGGGTGTAAAGGCTCTCTCTGCCTCGTGGACTGAAGCTTGTCTCCTGTGAGCCATTCCACACTTATGAAACAAGAAAGATCATGGATCTTTTATTGCCCTGTGCCTGACTGCATTACAGGAAAAGCAGCGAGATGAAAACCAAGTAGTCTTCAAAGGAGGAGTGTGACTGTTGCCGTGGTGTTTTGGAGGAGATTAAAGAATTGACATTGGCAGCAAGAACTGAACCTGAAACTTTAAAAGTGTCTTGCAGGGCTTGGATCAGTGGAGCAAGTGATGGGGCAAAAAATCCATGGAAATTCAATATATAGCCAAAAGAGAGGGTTTAGCAGACCCCATATTCCATGTGCCCAAATAGAGTGTGCAGGGCAGGAACAGCAGCACAGTGATGCTGCTGCAGGGGAGTGACAGGGCTTTAGGAAACCCCCTCAATTAATCACAGAATTAACCTCAGAACTCGCCAATTAAGGTGTATAAGGTTCCTTCACTTACTTTCTACAAATTTTTCTAAAATTTCCACCCTGCCCTGAGCCAGCTCTGTGGATTTTGCCTCTTGGCTCTATTAAAGTACCCGAAATTCAGGTCTGCAGTGTGTGCACACCCAGGAACCCCACTGGAGAGCTCTGTGTGTTTGTGCTCAACATGAGGCCGCGTTTCAGGAAGCTCAGCCAGAGATTTCTTTCCATGCTTTAAATAGATAATGCAAATTTTTAACACGGCCAAATTTTGCTTTGGGACAGAGCAAGGTGCCAAACCTGTGCATGAGTGCATTGCTCAGTGTCAGTGTTAGAGGAAAGCTCCTTCATGGGGGGGAGATGGGGAATCAGTGATTTAATATTTATGCAAGACCATCTGGGTCTGGGCCTGGAGCAGGAGTCCTTCACCAGCAGGATGCTCTCCCTCCCACGCTGATCTCCACGTGTGACTGGCATGAAGTGCAGATATTGAAATGCTGGAGCATAAACTCAATGTCAGGAGCCTGTTCTGAGAGTTCTGCTCTAAATTCACTTCAAAGGCCACTCGTCAGCACGGGAAGCCAGGGAACCTGCTCATCCACGCACATTCCCTCTGTGAAGCAGCTCTGATTTTCTGTGGGGTTTCACCCAGCAGCCTCTGTGACCCCCGGTCACTGCTGACCAGCACAGCAGCCCTGGGACGGGCTCAGGCACTGCTGAAAGGTTCTTGCTGCTGTTGCCCGTGCCCGGAGTTTGTCCCCTCAGCCACGGCAGTGGGACTCGTGAGGGATGGGATGATCGGTCTGTGTGTGTCCTGCCTTTCTGCTGGTGGGAACTGGGGCCTCTTTCCCCTGTGAAACAGCATCCTGGGAGCTGCTGCTTGACCCCAGTTTGGAGTTTCTGTGCAGAGTGATTTGGCAATCCCAGTATTAACGTGTAGCTGAGACTCTGAGCTGTGCAATTCCTCACGTGCTCAGTGCTGAGCTGTTCATTGAAGTGCTCAGTTTGTGAGTTCCTGTGCATTCCGAGCTCGCTGTGTTGATATTCCTGCTGCAGAGCAGGGGATGGATGGACCTGCTGCAGAGCTGTGACTCAGGCAGAGCCACTTTTGGACAGTTTTATGTGTGCCTGGTAACCGGCTTTGCATTAAACAGAGGTGATCAAAAGCCTGGCTCCCCAAGCATGGCTGTTTTATACACACGTTTGTGTATGCTGCTCCCTGAGGTGAAGGGGTTTTAAGGTATTTCATTGTAATGAAGTCCCTGCAATCCCATTTTAAAATATGGACCCGAATAAATGGAGTTTTCATCCCTGCACAGGCTGTGAGTTCACACCATAAAGCTCTGTCAGGTTCAAGGTCACACAAGTGCAGAATTCTCACTCTGGTTCCTCCTTCAGTCTTGACTGGAGTGGAGGCAACAGGCACTGAGGAGCTTTCCAGGAGAAAAAATCCATTTCCTGATTTGCTTATCACAAACAACCAAATGAAAAAACAGATCACCCGTGTGTCAGAGCGTTCAGCTGACAGGAATTGTCTCAGATAATTGAGTTGTGAATCGCATAGAACGAATGCTGTGAGTGGTAGGAAGTTTATTTTATGTAAAACTGAGCTATTACTGTTCATAGTGCTAACTGGGACAGCGTAAACCAGCTCTGCAGCCCTAAAACCAGGAATTCAGGAGTTTTTAGAGTTCAGGGTGTTGGTGTGGAGGAGCAGGGTCAGCAGCTCCTGATGTGGAGGCAGACGCAGGTCTCTCCTTGCCCCCATCCCCACCACAGCGAGGGCAGCACTGTGTCCCTCAGGTTTTTGGGGATGGAATTTCGCTGCTGCTGCCCCTGCTCTGTGTTTGTATCAGCTGGACACGGGAGCCTCCGTTCCTGCTCACGAATCGGCGCTGGCACCCGGAGCTCCCGTCCGGGACCTGCAGTGCCACTGATCCATCCCATCTCTGCACAACTGGCTCTGCTCGTTGTCTGCCCGTCAGGAAACAAAAGCAGAGACGCGGCTGAAGTGTTGTTCATCGATCTCAGATTGGTCAGAAGATGCAGAGAGCATAAAGAATCCACAGTGACTCCGTTTAACGCTGCCTTTTTAACTCCCAGATGTCATTTCTCCAACCCCTGCACTTCCGCCTCCAGCTTCTGTTCTGCTTTGCTTTGCCACAGTCTCATCCAGCCCTGCCTTTTGCAGGAAATGAGAATGGATCAATAAGGCTATCTCGGCTGCCTGGAATTCATATTTCCATTGCATCAAGCTGGGTGTCATTTTCTATGCAGCACGAGAGGATGTCTAATTTCCTCCTCCAGCAGCCCCCAGCTCTGACAGCGCCGTGGAAGGGATTACTTGGGGATTTTTAAAATGCTGAGCAGGGTGGGGCCAGCTAACATCCAGATTTTTAAAGATCTCTGAGAAATATTAATGTGAGGCTTAATAGATGCTTCTCAGTCTCGACAGGAGGCAAATCCTGCTCACCAAACAAAAAACTGCAGAACAACAAGAGTGTGCAGTGAGACAGCAGCAACTGAATGGCTGCTTGGAGTGCTGATGCCAAAGCGCTCCCGGGAAGAGGAGTGTCAGAAACCTCTGGAAAATTCTGTGTGCGAGCCAGGCTGATCAAAGTCAGGGAGCTGTTCAGGGTTCGGTGAAAATGAGCTCTGAGTGGGAAAGGAGGGGCAGCCCAGCTGCCAGGGGGACACAGGGTCCCCCTCGTGTCACTGCAGGGTGCAAGGTCTGAAATCTGGAGCGTGTGCTGCTCTGGTGCTGTGCTCTGGGCTTGCTCCGGGTGTTGGTTCGGGTTTGTGACGCTGCTCCCTCAGAAGAAGGCATCTCACAGAACAGTTGGTGTTTGAGGTGGCAGCTGATGAGAATTCTGATTGTTTGACACAACCGCAGAGGCGATTTCACAGCTGCCACGCAGAGCCAGCAGCAGGTGGGCTCTGGTCCCACGGGCTGCTGCCTGAGAGGGACATTCAGGGCTGGGCGTTGGGGTGCTGAAGCTGCTCAGGACTGGCCAGCCTGGGTGCCCTGCACTTCCCAGAAGGAGCAGACCAACTTCAGAGTCTGATTTCATGCAAAAAAAGGCAAAAAAGCTCCTAATTTGCACAACTGCGGTGTGTGTCGGCAATTCAGGCTCTGTCCCAAGCTCTGGACTTCAGCTCTGCCTGGCTGGACCTCCTGCAGCCCAGAGCTGCTGCTGGGGCTGGAGAGGAGAAAGGAGATGGAGAACATTGCACAGCTTCGTTTGGGAGCTGCTGCTGGGGCTGGAGAGGAGAAAGGAGATGGAGAACATTGCACAGCTTCGTTTGGGAGCTGCTGCTGCCAGGAGTAGGGAGGAGAAAGGAGATGGAGAACATTGCACAGCTTCGTTTGGGAGCTGCTGCTGCAGCTGGAGAGGAGAAAGGGGATGGAGAACATTGCACAGCTTCGTTTGGGAGCTGCTGCTGGGGCTGGACAGGGAGTTGCCCTCAGCAGTCTCCGTTCTTGACTGGGTTTTCTCCTCTGGCTGTTCCTGTGCTGCTTCTCCCTAAATTTGAGCTGTAGCTAACAAATCATTGGCCTAACTTAACTGATAAACACACCCCCACTGTCCAAACTGATCCCAAACAGTCGTGGTTTTCCCTGGAGGGTGAAGGGTCTCCTCCTCTGCTGTCCCTGCAGGGAGGTGACAGCGAGCACGGCTTCCAGAGCAGCCAGGTGTGTTTGTGTCCCTCGGCCAGCGGAGCCTTGGGTGGGATAGCTGTGACCCATGCAGGATTTCTCTTAATTGGCAGCTTCTAATGAGGATTTTGATCTGTAAAGAGAGTTTTCATATTTCTGGGGGATGCCTCGCTCGTCTCAAGCAGGTGGAATATTTGCTCAGCAGAACTGTGAATTGTTTAGGCTGGACTCTAATTAATGAGGTCCCGAGGTGTTACAGCTTGGACGGCGAAACGATCGAGACAGGGAGAAAATGCTTTGCTCTAATGGGATGTAATGAGGGAGCGTGGGGTTAAAAAATCACCGTGGCTTTTATAAGCCTCAGTGTTTTAATGAGCTGCCCCCAAACCTCGCAATCCCAGGCACTTTTCACCTTCGATTTGCTCTCGGCCGCGTGTTTGCCATGCCCTGCTTTCCGTGTGCGGTTCATTAGCCGGGCGGGCGCTCATCACCGGGGATGTTTGTCCTGGAATTCATTAGGGATCTGCGCTTCGGGCTCAGGGGTTCTGCTGGAGGGAGATAACCACCAAAGGCAGGCCAGGGTTCAGAAGAGTCCAGGGAGAAGCTGGCACCGTGCTTTGGGCTCCTGGCCGCTGCTGCAGCAGCTGTGCAAGGACACGGCAGCAGCAGCGGGGATGGGGTTGATTTATTCATAATCCCGGAACCTAAAGGAAACCAGAACCTCCCCAGAGCTTGCACCACCACCAAACCCAGCTTTTCTGAGCTGGACAGGCTGTTTCTAAAGGCCTCAATGCCCACGGGATCTCCGTGTGCTCCCGTGTGCTGAATGAATTCCCAGCCCAGCCCTTGCACTGTGTGACCCCATTGCTGTGGGGTGTCTGCAGACCCCATTGAAACTGCAGGGCCTGGAAAAGGGAATCCAGCTGCTCAGGATTGGTTTTCCCCTCAGAAACAACTCCTGCCTGGTATTTAACGCCCCAGCACCACAGCCTGACCACCAGCAGCCCAGCACGCCGGTTAGAGAGGGAATTTCAGCAGTAAATGGAAAAAAAAGTCCCACTGACATTAATTTTAATCAGGTCCCAATCATCTGATTTGTCCTCCGTGGTTTTTTTCTCGCTAGCAGAGCTGATTGTCTTTCTGCAAGATTTGTTGCCTCACAGAACAATAATACAGGCTGTAATGATGTAATTTATGGCTGCAATTTGCTGTTGGAAATCCTCTATTAGTGAAAAATAGCCAGAGTGCAGTTTTATTAATTACCGTGGGTGGATGTTGAGTGCTGAGTGTCAGCACCAGGGGAGTGACTCTGCTCCCCAAGGCCCTGCAGGAGCAGAGCTCTGCGTCCTTTGGAGCCTGGGAAATGAGTGTTTTGCTTAAACCAAATAGGTGTGAAAATAACTGAAGTTCACTGGGAAGTTTGAGGAAGTGATAGAGGAAATATTAGCCTGTGAATTTGGCATTGAAACCACGCCAGGGTGTTCCTGCAGCCCGTAACGTGCTGACATCCAGGCTGGCTCTGCAGGATTGCACATTTATTTATTTATTTATTTATTTATTTATTTACGCTTTCTGCCCCCAAACTGCTGCTCGCAGTGCAGACCTCGAGGTTCCTCCCTGAGCTGCAGTCTCGGTGTGTCGTGCCAGGGAGAACCCCTTCATCTCCTTTCCTTCTTTAATGGGGATATTCTTTACCTCAGTGTAACACTTTTATTTCCATCTGCATGAACCCGGCCTCAGCAGGACGTGGCTCGGGCAGAAAAGGACGCGGGCAGAAATCACCTTGTGTGTTTAAAGGTGAATTCCCTTCCTCTTGCCCTCTGGAGCAGCACACGGCTGGCTGGGGTCCAGGGGTTTGCTGTGACCTCTCTGTGCTCTTGAGCTCTCGTTCGGGAGCTGGCAGAGGCAGAAGGGCTCAGGCTGCGCGGGTGGTGTCCATCAGTCTCGGAGCTGGGCGGCCTCAGGAATTGTTTTGTCGGGGTCTGCAGCCCCTGTGCCAAGGCTGGCGGGGTTTTCCAGGGTTTGCTGCTGGGCTGAGCCAGCCAAGGAGCCTCTGGGCGGGATCCTGGAGCTGGGACAAGGTGGCAGAGGGGAGCAGGGCTGGGAGGAGCTGCCAGCTGGCACAGGTGCCCCAGGCGGGGGCTTGGAGGGTGCCAAGGAGGGAGCCTGGTGTGGGAAGGAATTCCAGACTCAGTCATTCCTCCTTGCTGCCCTTAGAGGGTTCCTGGGAGCTCCAGGTGTGGGAATGAATTCCAGACTCAGCCATTTATCCTCACTGCTCCTGGAGGGTCCCTGGGAGCTCCAGGTGTGGGAATGAATTCCAGACTCAGTCATTCCCCATCACTGCTCCTGGAGGGTCCCTGTGAGCCTCAGGAGAGAGCTTGGTGTGGGAATGAATGAATTCCAGACTCAGTCATTCCTCCTCACTGCTCCTACCTCACCTGAATTGAGGGCTGCTCATTCAGCCCCGGGAGGCTCTGATATGCAAAAACAGGAATTTTCCAGGGGCTGGGAGCCACGTGTGTGCCTGCAGCAGGCTCTGCCTCTCCTGGCGCCTCGGCTCGGGCCCACAGCAGGTTCCTCATGGTTAAAATGGGCACGGATTTGTTCCCTGGGCTGCCCTGCAAGGCTCTGGCTGCCAGGATCATTCTGCTCTTGAGTTTTTGTGAAGGAAAACTCCCAGTTAAACCTGGGTGCTGGTGTCCCCTGCCTCAGCACCGGCAGGGCAGGTCGAGCCCTGAGGAGTGAAGATCAGAGTGATTCCAGGAGTGAAGCAGGGCTGTGGCTGGAGGTGATGTCTTTATGGGGCCATCCACTGGAGCTGGGTAAGAAAGCCAAGCTCTCAAGCACACCGAGGTTTTTCAATCCTTTCAGTGCTGGGAGATGCTCAGATAAAGGGAATGGTCATGGGGTTGCTCTGGGTTATGCTGACAAATAAAACAGTGCTTTAAACAAATGATCACAGTGATCACAGCAGCCCCTTCCAAGGCTGCTGCTCTGGCCAGGAGCCCCCAGCAGGATGGGGACGAGCAGGCCCCGAAGGTAAAACGTGTTCCTGCTCGAGGAAGGGGAAATGATTGCATCTGTGGTTGTACAAACTGCGTCTATTCAATTTCCTCCTCCTAGACACACACCAGGCTTTGTTTCTGTGAGCTCCACCAGTCCGTCAGATGTGTGTCTGATCAATAATTTAATTTTCCCGTGTCACCCTCTCATGTTTTTAATGGCAGTGAGTTTCTGGTGTCTGTACAGTATCTGCTCTCATTAATGCAATAATCTTCTTCCTGCCCTCTGTGTGCTTTGCTTGTGTGGAGTCAGGGGGATCAATAAACCATCTGAAAAGAAAAAATAATCTGGGTGCAAGGATAGGAAATAATAACGACTATTTTCTGCATTTTCAGTACCACTTTTCATAGTGGGTGCACAAGAATTCGCGGTGTCTTTGTTCCAGATTTTGCTCATCGAGAATTAAAACAGCCAAAATAAGGAAAAAGCAAGCAGAAAACTCCTCTTGCTGATTCCAAAACAGGCTAAATTAAATTGAAACTGTGAAGGAGAAGTGGTCTAAACAGGGCTCTGACATCCCCAAACTTCAGCCAAGTGCACGGCCCAGAGCTGAGGAGCTGCAGGAGCTTGTAGGACACGGACCCTGCCTGTTAGAAGGAGCAAGCGGCTCATTAATAATCCGTGAGATAATTAATCTGCACAAATAAACCAAGTTCACCACCTCCGCAGCGGCCATAAAACTCATCCATGTATCATGCAGCACCCCAGCTACTTAAAACCAGAAATTGTCCTTGGGACTTCATCCTTGAAGTCCATAAAACATTTCAGGTTCTTTCCCCAGGGTTGCAGAGCTCGGAGCACCCCTCACTGAGCAGGACAGGGCCCTTTCCCTGGCACAGCCAGGCCGGGTGAGATTCTACCTTGAATTTTTTTACGGAGTCATTTATTCAGCGTCAGAGTGGTTTGTAAAACTTGCTCTCCATACCCGGCTCTGTCCTTGGGCACTTCAGTCTTCTCCCAGAGTGCAGATTGTGGGTTGGTTCTGCTGTGAAGCACGTCCCCAAAAATGCCTTTTTCTTCCTTTTTTTCCTTTTTTTTCCCCCCTGTAACTTTGTGGCTATTTTCAGTTTATTAAATTGAGTTTAATTTCTCAGTGGAGGTCACAGAAGAAGTGACTACAGGAAAGCAGATCCCTGAGAACTCTTTAGGGTTTTCTCCATGAGGCCTGGTAGGATGACCCTGGGCTTTAGTGGAAATGGATGTTGAATTCAGTGGGGTCAGGGTTTGAAAAATGACCTTTGCAAAATATTTACAGTCAGAAAGATGGAAATGTGTCATGTATAAAATGAAAAGTACTGCCTCTACCTGCCTGTAATCAATCTGTGGCTTTTGCAACCCCAGAATTCCTCCCAGTCCTGTTTCCATAAGAATTCCTCACACCTGTACGTGCACTCAGCCTGGGATGGCCCTGCTATTTCAATCTGCAGCTGCCCATTGACTGCGGCCATTCCAGCGCTCTCATTACAGCTATAAAGGCTCCGGTGTAACAGGGCCGCGGGTTTAATTGAAATGAACACGGCAAGAATTCCAAATTGCTGATGAAAATTGCATTTTTATGGCCAGCTGTATTCCCATGGTCCATGCTGGAGGCAGCACCAAGGCCGGACTGGCTCTGCCTGGTGCTGGAGCAACCCCAATTTCACCAGGGGGACGTTCCCAAACCATTTCCTCAGGAACCTGAGCTAAATGACTGGCAGATCTGGAGAAAATGCCCTTAAATTGAGAGATTTCGTGTTTTTATACATGAAAAGAGAACTGTGAGCCAGGAAATTGTGTCATCAAGAAAATATTGCACAGCTCCATCCCCGGACCATCCTCAGAGCTCCTGGTGCCCGTTCCCCTCCTCTCCCATCCAGGCTGCACCAATATTCCCACTCCCATCCCTTGGAGCCTTCTCGGAACCACTCAGCAGTGGAGAAAATGAGAGAGATGCCCAGCCCAGCCCAGCCCAGGCTCCCTCAGAGTCACTCCTGAGGCGTCTGAGCAAACAAAAAGCCGTTTTTGTGGTCACAAAGGCCTCATTGTGGGTTCTAAGGCTGTTTTCTGTTTTTGGGACCCATAACAAATATTTCTCTTTTCCTGGGAATGCCCTAAGTGGCTGCATTCACTCACTTAACGCTCTTAATGTGCTTCTCTCCACTCCATTTTCCAAGCAGTCTTCCAAGGGTGCTCATTAGATATAAAATCCTGGGTAGGCCTGTGTAATGTGGATGGTTTCACACGTCTGCCTGAGATGAAATGTGTGTAATTTATGCACGGCATAAAGGCATAAAAATATTCATTTTCAGGAGAACTCAGGACAGTTTATTGCATGTATTTATCGAGGGTGAGTGTGTTCATGAGCACCTGCGAGGGTTTTACATCCCCAGGAGCAGAGCTCTGCAGCAGCAGCAGCGGTGGCTCACAAGGGTGCTGCTCTCAGAATAAGGGCTTTTAACCTGGCACTTCTCAGCTTCCCATCTGTTCCCATTTTCTGGGCTCCAAAGAACCAGCCACGGAGCTGGAGCCGGAGTATCTCAGGTAATCACGCACATCTCGAGCCGTAAGTGCAATTCTGTCTCTCTGGATAATGTGTTTCCCTATGTAAGTGCTTTCATTTCTGAGTCAATTTAGCAAAATATTGAAAGTAAGGAGTGAAATGTCTCGGAGAGGAGCAGGGAGTTTCCTGTGTTACAAATAAGCATCTTCTAAAAATCCGATTTTTTTTTTATTTTAGGTATAAGCTCAGAGAAATAAAACGCAGGCTTCTGCTTCCCATCTTCTCCAGTGACTTTTATGTCCTTATTCCATATTTTAAGTGGTTTTAGAAAGATGAAATGTGGGGTTCTGGTTCTCATCTCCTGCAGTTGCCCTTAAATTTTATTTTATGTTTTAATAGGTTCCAGAGTTGTTTCCTTTGAAGTCATTTTCAGTCAGACTCTTCCTGCACCCGGCAGGAAATGCCATCTTCCTTTGAAAATTCCTGTTGGCCTCTGCGTCCTGACGTGGCTGTTCCAGCCAACAGAGGCAGTTTTGGGGTCATTTTTGGGGTTTTAGGGAGCTGTTCCTGCTGGAATTTGGTGCCGCAGCTCCTGCAGGGCAGGCTCAGCACTGGGGGGACACGGTGGTGGTGACAGACACTCAAAACTGCTCACAATTTCAGCTTTAAAGAGGCTAAAGAAAGGCACAATCAAGCAGGAAAACTTCCAGCTGATTTTATTCCGTGTCCTTAATAATTTTCCCATCACCTTTATGCAGGTTTTAAGATAAACCAGAGGTTTTATATATTAAAAAAAAATAAAATTAAAAGCCGTAAGGGATCAAATCAAGATCCATTTAGCTGAGGTGGTACTTGGAGGACTTATTTTATAAATAAAAATAATCCGTTTCTTTGCTTTGTTGTGATACAACTTTGGGGCTGTGTATTTCCCCAAATATATTTTGAAAATAGAAAGAAAGGGTTTTATTCAGCAAGAAAACCAAACCCAAACAGCGTCAGACTGGGTGGGAGGGATTTTTCTCATCCCTAGATCTGCTCAGAAAATAAGAATCAGTTACTCACCACGATGTGCTGGGAATCACTTTGAGAATCACTTGATCTGGTTGCTCTTTTTGCCTCCTTGGGGTAGAAAGGGAGCACGTGGAGCCAGAACGGGGTTGCTTTTAGAGAAATAATAAATATGTGTAGCATTAATATGCAGCAGCGGCACTTGACTGGGGGAAATATTCATGCGAGTGCTTAGATCCGTATTTCACAAGGGAGAGGAAATAAAATTTCCTGGTTAGTCTCAGCGCCCGTGGCAAACTCACGCTGCTCCAGAATTAAGTTTGGAATTGGCTTTATGAACTGCATGTGATAAACTTAGTGTAACAAACACAGCGAAGGAAGTATTTACTCCTGAAAGCGATTTGTTCAAAGGAATCTGAATTTGATTCTCGGTTGTTCAGAAGTGACAGAAGCTTCAGGGGCATCGTGGTTCTGTGGTTCTGCCTCTCAGGACCTGCTGGGTTTTAGGGGTTCTTCATCTCCCTGGTTTCACTGCTGGGTTCTTCATTCCCCTGGTTTCACTGCTGGGTTTTGGGGTTCTTCATTCCCCTGGTTTCACTGCTGGGTTTTGGGGTCCTTCACTCCCCCTGGTTTCACTGCTGGGTTTTAGGGGTTCTTCATTCCCCTGGTTTCACTGCTGGGTTTTAGGGGTTCTTCACTCCCCTGGTTTCACTGCTGGGTTTTAGGGGTTCTTCACTCCCCTGGTTTCACTGCTGGGTTTTAGGGTTCTTCACTCCCCTGGTTTCACTGCTGGGTTTTAGGGTTCTTCATTCCCCTGGTTTCACTGCTGGGTTCTCCATTCCCCTGGTTTCACTGCTGGGTTTTAGGGGTTCTTCATCCCCCTGGTTTCAGACACTGGAAGTGAGGAGGCAGCCGGGTTTTCCCCTCACAGAGCTGCCCTGTCTGTGGGGTTTTTCTGTCCTGAGGCTCTGCAGGAGGGCGTTCGTCACTCCCAGCCCAGCCCAGAGTCTCTGCTGTCCCTTGGGAAGGTTCACCCCAATCAGAGCCCAGGGTGTGCTCACAACTCGTGTTCTGCTGGCCAGGACATCACTCATGGCCTTTGCCAGTGGAATGCTGGCAGGATTTTCATTTTTTATTCAAAATTGCAGAATTCCTGTTGTCTGAATAACGTGGGCAGAGCCCTGAGCTGTGCCCGGCCTTGGTGCCCACACAGCCCTGAGCAGCGGCACATTTTGCATCACTGAGTGCGACCAGAGCGCAGCAATTAATGCTCCAGTCTCTCCTGGCTTTCCAAGGGGTCTGACAGATGATTGAATTGCATTTAGCAGCCCAGTCTGCGTCTGCTGAATCCCAGTGATCATCGGTGCTGCTCCCTTTGCACGTCTGGGTGCGACCAGGATGGATGGAATGCAGGGAAAGGGGGGATTTCTCATCCAGAGATTCCTCTGCCTCCCTGTCTGTTAATATATTCCACATCCCCCCTTCTCTGTCTGCTGAGTGTGATTTATCAGGGCTCAGAAATTCCACCAGCAGGGTGTTCGAGCACTGTACAAGCGGGGAGGAAAATGGAACGGTTTGTTGCTAATGTAGGGGGCCAGTAATTAAGATTTATCTTAATATGGAGCCTAAGCAGAGACAAGATCATTGATTAAAAGGACGTTGCGTTTGCAGAACACTGAGTTCCCATTTTGAAGAGACACTTTAGATCTCCATCATAAATTACCCTGCTCACAAAAGCTACAGGGAGGGTTGTGCCGGGCCTGAAAAATTCCCATCCCAGCTTTGCTTTGTCTCCTCCTGGCCCCAGGAAGCTGCCACGGCTTTTCTGGCCGTGCTCCAGCCCCAGGAGAAGCTGGAGAGGGGCCCCAGCCCAGCCCTGGTGGGCTCGGACTGTCAGAGCCGCTTTGCTGGGAGGTGACGAAGACGAGTGTGAATCCCTTCCTCGTGTCCCCGGTTGCACATCCCCTCTCTCCACCCTCCCAGGACTCCTGGAGCCCCAGAGCCATCACGCTGAGCAGGGTTTCAAACAAACGCCCTGCATGCCCGGGACAGATCAGTGCCAGCCTCCACCTTTGGGTCCTTCCACGGGGATGCTCTGGCTGGGTTTGACTCCGCAGAGTTTGTTCTTCGGGGCAGGTGTTGTCCCTGATTCCAGTGCCGTGTGTGTTGGTGGCTGTTTAGCAGAGCTGGAACAAGGAGGGGATACTCACAGTGCTGTCGGTGTCGAGTGCAATCAGCATCCAGGAGAAACCGGGAGCTCCTTTGTTCTCCTCTCCTCGGCACACTGCAGAAATGGCAACTTTTACTCACTGAATCGGTTTCCTATGTACATTTTGAATGGCCTGATTTCTCTCCACAGTTAATTTATTTCTGGGCTGGCATTTCCCTTGGCAGTGTGAGAGTAGAGCCACGGAGTGACCTGGATCCCACCTGGACGTGTGTTTGGATACTGAGGGATGCTGTTAAATCAGCAGTTTGTCCCCTCTTGGTTTCACTCCTGAACAGCATCCAGGAGTGTTCAATTTGCAGCTGGTATTATTCATGAAGTAAAAGCCCTCATGTTATAAAGACAGGAATGAAGCAGAGCAGGGTAAGATGCTCCAATAGCATTGGAGACAAGTGACAGAACAGCCCAAAATCCACCCAAAATATTTGCCCTCCCCACTGCTGCCTCGGGGGTCCTGGATCACCCGAACTCCCTGGGCTGCAGGGACACTCCTGTTCCTCTGCAGGGTGTGCTGAGGGTTTAAAAAGCAGAATGACGGCGTCTCCCCCTTCCTGCACTCGTGCCTGGGAACATGGAGTGTCGGAGACCCAGTTGGCAGCGAGCACAATGTATAATTCACTGTTAATCGGGGGATTATGCGGATAAACACCGTCTGCTGCCTAACGATGTCAGTTTGTTAATCAGCTGTAATCTCAGCAGCATTAATAACTCCAGTCCACATCCATTGAGCTCCCAGCCTCTCAAATCGGCATCAGAACTGCCTGGGACGCCTCTGGAACCTGGGATGCAAACCCGGTGCCCCTCACTGGGTTCTCGGTGCTGTTTGCAGCTGCCCTGGGCAGTTTGTGTGTCCCACATCTGCATCTCCTCTCCAGATGTGCTGCCAGGGTGTCACTGCTCAGCTGGAAGCCCGGTTCAGCTCCTGGAGCTCTCCTTTGCGGTATCTCTCTCCCCTGGGCTCGCTGGCTCTGCCCTTGTTCTCTAACACAAAAGCTGCGTTGATTGTAAGGCAGCAGTGCCCAACTGCCTCCTCTCCAGATGCAGCTTTCCCTGTCACACCAGAAATGGCATTTTGGTGTCACTCCCCCAGGTCTGTCCCCGGGTTTGTCACCACAGAGGTGCTGTGCTTGTGCGAGGGACAACCCCAAACGCTGAGCTCTGGTTGACACTGTTCTGGAGCCTCCACCCAGGGTTTCCAGCCTGCAGACAGGACCATTCTCATGACCTCCAGCTCCCGTGGATTTCTCTCGATAACACCATCTAATCGGATTTGGAGTTTAATTAAACAGCTGTCACTTGGTTTCCTCATTGTGCCACGATTTGATGTTGAATTAGTTGCTGAGTTAGTCATGGCTGAACGCTTGCCTCCTCACAACCGAGGGGCTGGGTGAACAGAAGGTTTGTTCTTCGGCTCTGATTCTGTGTTCCTTGTGCAGCGCTCCCAGTGCCAGCAGTGAGCAGNCTCTTCAGCTCAATCCGAGCAACCGGGGCTCAAATTCTGTGTTCCTTGTGCAGAGCTCCCAGTGCCAGCAGTGAGCAGGGCTGGGATAAAAATGAGATTTCTGCAGGCAGCCCCAGGGTTACCTGTCTGAGTGACCACGTGTGAGCTCCTCAGCTCTGCCTGGAACTCTCCTGCTTCAGGGGTTTTATTTTGCCTCTCTGAGCAAGAAGTGATTTTTCTGAGCACCAGCCCTGCAGAGCTTGCTCAGAAGCAGCGCAGGGAGTGCAGCTGTGGGAGGAAATGTTCAGGCCAATTCTGCTGCTGGTGGACTTCATCCAAATTCCCCCTGACACGGGCAAGGCCGGAGGATGAATGGGGGTTTGTGGTGCCCTGGATTGTAGCAGCAGCTCCGAGGAGGAGAGCTTGGAGAGCTCCTGGGCAGCGCTGGTTTCGCTTCCAATTCTGTCTGTAAATTTTAAACTAATTTCTTACACACAAAATTCAATTATTTGCTTTCAAATATCTCCTTTGATATCTCCTGGAGCCTTCCCACAAGGGTTCTCCTCTAATCATTAGGAGAAAAATTGTTCTTTAATTATACTATTTGTTAATTAAATGTGTTTAAATATTAATTATTTCCTTCATATGTTGTACTCATTGAGGGGATCCCCCGGTGACAGGAAAGAACCATCCTAACTGGGGTTTGTAGATGTTCTTCAGACAAAAAAACCAACTCTGCACGATCAGGGTCAGACGTTGGGATTTGGGCATCGTGCTGCCAAAACAGCCGGAGGCTTCCCGAGTTCAGAGCTCCCCTCTCCCTCGTTTCCATGTGGATTTTCTGCAGCTCCATTTCAGCTCTGGAAGTGCCAGCCCTGGCTGTTCTAGAGTTTGCAATTCACTCACAGAAACTTCTCTCTGACCTGGATATTGGTGCTTCCTTACAGTTCATCTTCTTTCTCTTTTTTCAATTTTCTCTGCTTCCCTCATTTTTGAATTTCATGGGAAACAAGCCCAAGCACCGCTATCAGATGCTTTTGGTTTTTTTGTTGCATGAAATAAATTTGATTTTAAAACTTTAGCTGCTGCCTGCACAGAAAGTAGATTAGTTCTTGGGGGACTTTAAAAAATTAAAGGATGTGGGAATGGCCAAGATATTGTGATTTTGAAAAGTGCCTTCATTTTAAATGAATTCTTCATCTCTCTGGAAGTTTCTGAGTCACCTTGTTTGTGTGCTCCCAAATCAGCCTGCAGTCAGGGCAGTAACACAAATCCCCTGCCAAAGAGAGGATGGATCTGAGTGAAACAATCCCAGAGCTCAGCTGAGGCAGCTGAAGAGATTCCCTGGCATCTCCACAACCTCCTGGCTGCTCCGTTCTCAGTGCTGAACACTCAGAGACACAAAAATACAGAATTCAGGCAGAAGATTGATTTTAAGGGACACAACACTCGCAGTAGCCAAGTGCACGGTGGCAAATGTGTTCTGCTTGGTTCAGGTGAAGCTGGGAGGGTTATTCAGTTGCTTTGGAGGTTTGCAGAGAGAGGAGTGCTGGGGCACTGAGGGCTGTTCTTGGTTGGGTTTGGTTTGTTGTTTGGGTATTTTCCCCACAAATTTTGAGATCTGCTCCTTTGCTGTTTCTGGACTTACCAAAATGCCAGTTCTTGAAAAGAAATACTTTTGGAACAAAATGCTCAAGTTTGGATGACAGAAATGAATTTCTAAAGGGGAATCCTTTCCCTTCCCTTCCCCTTTTCTGACTGCTGGTGCCC
Source organism: Pomatostomus ruficeps (assembly GCA_013400735.1). Lineage (NCBI taxonomy): Eukaryota > Metazoa > Chordata > Aves > Passeriformes > Timaliidae > Pomatostomus > Pomatostomus ruficeps. The sequence goes on from VYZT01037083.1 coordinate 26,999, forward strand.
AGCAGAATTTGTGTGGAGCTGGCTGGGGGTGGCCTCTGACTTGGAAAGTTCCTGGGAATGACTTTGCACTTTCCAATAATATGATTTAAAAATCTAGCTCTGGTTTAACGGGTTGGGTAGCTTTGTTTGCTCGTAGGAATGATTTAGGGTTCTTACATTTCTAGAACAGCCAACATCCCTTTTTAGCGTTTCCTTTTAAGTTTGATGGGATTTCTTAGGAGAGCTGCAGGAGAACCTGAGAAATAATGAGTTGCCAGATGAAAAGAAAACCTGACCCAAATTTCAGACTCCCCACATTTGAATTGCAAACAGAATCAACAGGATCAGTGCCCAATTTTGCTGCTGTTGACATCAGTGGCTGCAGTGCTCATGACTTCAGCGCTGAGGAATTTGCTGAATGTTTTATTCGCTTTATATCGCAAGCTGAAAAGTTGGAGGAAACTTTGAAGTTCTCCCTGCATGGGAATCTTGGGAATTCAGTGATGCTGACACAGTGCAGGAGTTCCAAGTGCTGGCCTGGCTGGCGGTGCTTTTATTGAGAGGCTTTTATGTGCCACAACCCCAGCTCAAACTTCACATTTCCTGGTTCTTTTCCCTGCAGTTAACAGCATCACTGACTCCTGCTGGATTCCTTACATCGCTTCATTGGCCATAGCAGAGGAAATTAAAAAATCTTGAAACGGCTCCAGACACAAAGTTCACGGAGAGGCCCCGTCTTTGCAATGGGCTGAGACTCCGAGAGCAGCGTTTGTACTCTGGAGGCTCTTGCATCCTTCCCCAAACATTGCCAGTCAAGTCCAGGTCAATAAAAACCCTGAAATCACATTTGGGAAGGTGAATATTGGGAATATCTCAAAGCAGAAGGTACCTGTGGTGTGCCTGGTGTGAATTTGGCTGCAGTCAGGGTGCTGTTCTCCAGCAGTCAGTGCTGTGGGTTTTTAGCAGATAAACCCAGCTGGGCTTTCTGTGCCTCACACCAGGGTGCCCCTGGTGAAGATGAGCTGAGATCTTCAGCCCCAAGAAGTCACCTGGATGCCCCAAGGGCCGGTACAAAGCCGAGGCAGCCCCAGCAGCGCAGGGCAAAGGGCATTCCCTGGGTTTCATGGGATCCCAGGGGCACAACTCGGCCCAGGGGGGAACAGCCGAGCAGCACCCCCGGGTCCAACGCGGATCCAATTGGATGGAGCTCCCAAATGAGCAGATCGACCTCAAATCCCCAGTGAGAAACGGAACCAATGAGGGAACTGTCCCCCATTCTAATGACCCCCCAAGGGAGACTCCAGCCCAGCTGAACAAACCTGTTGCAGAGAGGAGGCTCCGGGCAAGGCTGGAGCCTCTGCTTTGGAGACACTCGGGATGTTCCGTCTGCTCCCCTCAGAGAAGCCCCAAGCTGAGCTCAATCTCAGCCCCCAAGGGTTCTCCACATGTGGGGCTGAGGGACAGGGAGTGTTTGTGAAGGGGACAGGGACAGGGGATTAAAATGGATAGAAAGGGGATCAAAATGGATAAAAAGGGGATAAAAATGTCTAAGATGTGCTTTGTTTCGGGCAGGACACGGAGATCCTGAACACGGCCATACTGACGGGCAGGACGGTGGCGGTGCCCGTCAAGGTGGTGTCCATCGAGGAGAACAGCGCCGTCACCGACATCTCCGAGGCCGTGGAGTGCAGATCCTCGGGCGAGGACGTCGTCAAGGTGAGCTCCTGCCATGGGGCAGCTGCTGGGGGTTTGGGTTTTATAAAATCAGAAAAACAGCCTGGGAATAACGACTCAATCACAGAGAGGGGTGGTGGGGTTGGGTACTGAGGGTTTGTTGTTTTCACAACAATTCATTTTAATTTAATTTAATTTGATTTTATCTTCTGAAAAGGAAGGGAGTGAGCTTGCCTTCATAAGAGGTTAAAGTTCTTGGAAAAGTGACTTCAAGAGGACCCATGGTATTTTTAGCACGTTGAGAAAACTCAGTGAATACCCAACTGAAGTTATTCTGCCCGCCTAAATCAGTCATTGACAAGAGGATTTGATTATAGGAAATCATCTTTAAAAATCAGATAGGAGTCTCATTTTAAAAGCTTTTTAATTTGAAATTGTAGGAATATTTTCTTTAAAAATCATCGCAGGTCAGACCATCCTTTTTAACCTTTTCCACAACACTGGCTCCTGCCAATCAATGGTGCTTCTGCTCCAAATGAGCACAGGGCCTTTCATCCTTAATTCATTCCTGTAATAATATTAATTATCAAATAAATGTCCCTTTGTGTGGTTCATGTAAAGAGCTTGAAGGAGATTCAGAAGCCCAGCAAGCGGCCACCAGCTCAGAGCTTATTTATGTTAATATTTATATTAATGATATGAATGCAAATATTAATATAAATAATTTTATAGGAATTTTTGCAGTGCCTTCAGCTGGGCGGCAGTTACCTTGTTCTCAGTGCAGAACCCCAGGGAAATGTGGAATTCAGCTCTGCCAGGAGCAGGGAACAGCTCCCCCAGTGACAGTCAGGGTCCCGAGGCAGCCCAGCGCACTCTGTGTCCTGTCTGAATGTGCTGACTCCCACTCCTTCACTTCTTTTATTGTCTCATAGTTCCCAGTCTTTACTTCCAAATTTACAGCTGATTTCATGAACTTTAAATGCCTTTGAGTGCTCCAGACCTTCACACAGCGGGCCAGCCCTTTAAAAGTGGACACAGAATTTATGACGGCACTAAAAAGGAAGCAAAAGGCAAATTTTATTTCATGAAGCCGGAATTTACCAATAGAATCCATCTATCTGGGTCCATTAATGGGAATTGCAGCTGCGTGCACGGGCTCCTTTCCATCTGCTGGAAATTCAAGGGGAAATTCAATGGTTTCAGGAGACTCGTGACATTTCCCGCCTGATGTTTATGTTACCATGTTTGTGAATTAAAGTTTGGGCTTTTCCGTGAAAACAACCAGAACTGAAACATTTTCAGTGCTCTGTGTATTTCTGTAAACATTTCTGGGTTCGTATTTCATCATGCCTGAACCCACTTTTACCCTGTTGCTGCACCCAAACGGCTTTAAAATCAGGGAGGAAAGTCCCAGCATGGAAATTCCATCACTGTCCTGCTCTGGGGCCCTGTGACTTGAAGGTTTTTATTCTGGTAAATTTGTTATAATATTCTGACCAGAATAATAAACAGAAAACCCAGCTCCCTGCCCTCCTCCACGCTTCCCAGAGTCCTGGGATTTACTGGGATCAATGTGCATCAGGAGAGCAGCAAAACTTCAGAGGAGTTTTATAAAATTTTATAAAAATGAGGTTTTACCACACACTTCTGTCAGCTGCAAAGAGGACAGCAGCAGGTGGAGCTTTCACAGGAGATGTTCTGTCAGTAATTTTCACCATCACTCCCTCCCCCAGCAGCTTCTCTGGAAATTGAAACTCAAAACTGGCGTGGAGTGAGAAACACTCAGCAATAAAAGTTGGAAACACCTTGCCATCCCATAACAGCAGAAATTCCGAGGGCAGCTGGAGAAGCTTTGAACCCAAACCCGTGCAGATTTCCCTCCCTGTTGGCTCTGCCTTCCCCAGCTCCCTGCCTGCATGGGGGTGTCACTGCAGGCCAAGGGGAGAATCAGAGCAGCAGCCACAGTGCCCCAGGCTCCACAGAAAAGGCTTCAAAATCACCTCCAAAACGTCAGGATCAAGTAAATGGGACAAACAACCCCAGTCCGTGCCAGCTGCAGCCCTGAGGGGAGCAGGGGAGCAGTTCGCTCCAGGCCTTTCTGAGTGATGCAGGCAGAAGAGAGGATGCCTTTCCTTTCCTTTCCTTTCCTTTCCTTTCCTTTCCTTTCCTTTCCTTTCCTTTCCTTTCCTTTCCTTTCCTTTCCTTTCCTTTCCTTTCCTTTCCTTGGTTGTAATTTACCCATCGTGGATCTGTGTTGTAGATACACAGAGTTAGGAAACAACGAGCGCTGTGATGTTCTCAAGTGCACAGCTGGAGATGGAATTAAAGTCATTCCAGCCCGGGATGCTGCTTGGCCAGGCAGGATCTCCGGGGCCGTGCTGTGTGTGTGGGCTGGAATATCCCCGGTGAGAGGAGCCAAGCTCTCTGCTCGTCCCCATTTCCGAAATTGCCTGACTGGAGAGTGCACAAACGGGGCAGATCTGGGCTCTGTGATGGTGGGAGCTGCAGAGAGCTCCGCACAGCCACGGCTCCGCTTCCAGAGCTGCCCAGCTGGGAGCAGAGCGATGCCCTCCAGCCTCAGCTGGCATTCTGTGCCCCCTTTACTCTCATTTCTGTCGCAGTGAATGATGTTCCCTTGGTTAAATGTGCTGCTGCTGCTCTGCAACGCTGCCCCGAAATCTCTGTAATGAGACTGGAGAATGCACAGCCTTGGCCCTGAGAAAAACTCTGGCTTTGGGGGCTTTCTGCCTAATTTTGCTAAACTGGCTGCTGCTGCTGCTGAAAACGCAGGTCCTGCTCAGCAGAGAGAGCCCAAACTGCCCAAATTACAGCCCAGATATTGCAGAGCTCTGCTCAGCAGAGAGAGCCCAAACTGCCCAAATTACAGCCCAGATATTGCAGAGTTCTCCTGTTCAGCAGAGAGCGCCCAAACTGCCCAAATTACAGCCCAGATTTTGCAGAGTTCTGCTCAGCAGAGAGAGCCCAAACTGCCCAAATTACAGCCCAGATTTTGCAGAGTTCTGCTCAGCAGAGAGAGCCCAAACTGCCCAAATTACAGCCCAGATTTTGCAGAGTTCCCCTCTTCAGTGCTCGGGGCTCCCTCCCTGTGTTGTTGGTGTGGATTACTGGAAACTTTTCCCGAGGACTGAGCACAGGGACAGAATTCACGTTTGGGGTGTGGCCGCTGTTCACCAGCACCCCACGAGCCCTGGCAGCCCCTGAGAGCTGCAGGTGGTTAATCCTGAGAGGGGCAGCACGTTAATAATAAGACTTTATTACCTTAAACCAGTTAATAAAGTTAATCCTGCCCTGCTTCCTGTGCCCAGAGTGGGAATCGTTGTTCCCCAGCTATTGCAAAAACCAGATTCGTTCTTTTGGTGGGTCACAGGTGAAAAAAAACCTCCTTTATTATTGGACATAATGTGAAAAAATCAAGCTTTTCGTGCATGAAGAAGACAGTTTTTGGGTCTGTGTTTACCTGGGTGCCGGGAGGCAGCTCCTGGCTGCACTTTCTGAGTCCCTGAGCTGCAGCAGTGGCAGCCAGGGCTGGCTCTGGCAAGCCCGGCCACTGCGGCCATTGGCAGCTCCTGGAACGGAGGTTTCCGTGTTACAGGCTGCTCTCAGGGTGTCACCAAGCTGTAAACATCAGGCAAGAGCTCCCATATTAACTTTTATCAGCCTTAAACAGTTTAATGTGAAAGAATGAGTCGTGCGGGCCTTGAGACAGCTTCAATTTTCCACTAGGTTCCTGTTTATTCAGGATTACGCAGCCAGGCATTGAAATCCTCCTTAGGAAGCCTAATGTTCATGTAGCAGAGGATTTCCTTTGTGTGCGAGAGCATCGTGTTTAATTGGAATCACAGAGTCTCTCTCAAAACCTGTGGAATTTAATAGAGGATAATTCCCTTTCGACAGGGGATGTTGTTAGAGAGAAATCTTGGGAGAGATTCTGTAGCAAGGACGTGAATATTGCAAAATTCGTAATAATTATCCGAAAAGCTCGTGGAATGATTATCACTGTCTCAGATTTCCTGTAAATTATGGGTTGATCTGGGGTGAAAAACTCATCCTGGTGCTGTTCCTCGATGGGATGAGTGACTGCTCCAAAGCTCGACAGCCATGAGCTCCAGTTGCCCTCCTGGTGTCAGAGTGATGCTCTGAGCTAAAAACAACGAGTCTCATGTAGGAAAAGTGCTGAGCACTGCTGTTCTTCACTGATTATCCTGTAATTTTTTTTTTCCACTGAAATTGAGATTCCTTTAAGAGCTCTCTGCTCGCAGAAGCACCATCATGAATATTTAAACATTTATGTAACCTTTGAATATTTTAGCAACATTTACATTAGTAGAACAGGGATGGGTAAATGGGTTTGCACACGAAAATGTGGATTCTGAACCTGATGAGTGCAGGCAGGACATCCACTGTTCCCACGTCTCCTCATGTCTGCTCAGCCCTAAAACTGTTCCCTTTTTCCCCAACCTGGCAATGGAACTCGAGGTAGTTTCAGTACAGGAGGTGATATAAAAGTGGATTTTTATTTGGCGCCTCCAGGGTCAGTGATGGGAGCGTGGCCACAAAAGCCCAGCCCCACAGGGGTACACACAATTTAAATTATCATAATTGACCAAAAAGCACCAATGAGGAGCACAAGGGGTGCTGCAAGTCCCCCCCAGGCCCAGCCCCTTCTCTGGAGCCCCCCTTGGTGCTGGCTGGGCTTTGGGTATGAAAATGTCTCGCAGAACTTGGCAGCCACGGAGAACCAGGAGAGCTCAGGGGTCCTGGAATTTGTTTTGTGTTTCTGCCCAGGGAAAGGGCTTGGAAAACTGCTGGGCAAACCAGCCACTGATGCAATAATGAGTTATAGAGTTCTAAATATCTGTGTAGAGAATACAGAGAATATATAAGGAAAAAAAAGGCAAAACCCAAAACGGCATCAAAACCACCCCCACTTCTGCCTGGATAACGGGCTGGTGCCTCCCAGCTTTCCAGTCTCCATCAACCTGATGGGTTTGCTGCACTAAAAACCTCTCTTTTTGTCCTTCTGAGCTGCCCTTCAGAGGCTGGGCTGGTACCTGCAGAGGTGAGAGCCGCTGGGACAACAAACAGGCTTGGGCTGGAGGAGACTCACAGGGCAACCACTGTTTGTTTTTGGGTGTTTTTGTTGTCACTCCGTGCACTCCTGTGTACACCAGATAGGAACCAGAGCTGCGAGCTCACCGGCTTTGAACGGCAGCCTGGGCTTGTGTTTGACATGAAATTTGTCTTTCTAAAACTGCCCGACTCCAGGTGAGCCACTGAAGGAGGATTTCTCGGGAATCTGGAGTGGAATTTAACCCAGCAAAACCAAATAATTTACAGAGCTGCCAACAGCCCATTCCCGGCTGTGGTGGCCAAGGCAGTGAGTGCCTTGTCCTGTCCTTTTTGGTGTCCCCTGTGCAGTTCTGCACTCAGGGTGGATCAAAACCTCCATCTGAAATGAGGAGGTGAAGGAAAACCCAGAGGTTTTGTGTTTGACTGGCATCAGGACCAGGAATATCCTAAAAATCCTGCTGATTTCCAGGTGCAGACGGACAGGCCCTCCCCAGATCAGAGCACACAGGTGCGGTGCAGGAGTGACTCTCCTGATTTCCAGGCAGTCATTTTCTCTGCCAGCTCAATAAAATGTGATTTGTTGCAGAGAGAACCTGTCCAAGTCATGCGGAAAGGTAATGGCCTTTGTTACAAGGGGCACAAAAATGTAATGCCAGGAAAAGGACAAAGAAGAAGCCTCCAGGGAATTGTGCTCAGCCCTGCCTTTTGCTGTCTGCTTCTTTATTTTCATTTTAATCTGAAGAAAGAAGTTAGGAAAATAGAAAAAAAAGGGAAAAGTAGCTGAATGCAGCTTAATAATGAAAGAAACTGCTGAAATAGCATCAGAGAGCTCTTTAAAATGCAAAATTTCTTGCTGATCTGCTAAGCAGAGAAGAAAAAACCCAATCACTTAAAGGTGGTGGCTGAGCAGGCTTTGCCTTCATCATTGCTCACTTCTTCTGATGCCAGAGATGAAAAGCACTTTCAGAGGGAAGATGTTTTCATGGTGAAAGCACAAATACTCGGGGAGATGAGAGACCCATCGCTGCTCAGGCTCCAGTTTCTGTTGGAAACTCCTGAGCTGAGTGGGCAGCGCCCACAGCTCAGAGATTGCCTGGGCACTGTTCCCTGACCTGCCAGGAGCGCTGGCAGGAGCCTGCAGGAAAACAGAAAAGTGCTTTTATCTATCAAAACCCCTAAACAAATATACCTTTTTAATTAGGAAAGAAAAAAGGATTTTGGGTTCTAACATGACCCATTTTTTTTTTAATCTCCCTCCTATCCTTCCTCCACGACTGCAGGTGACATTGCCCTTGGCTGTCCCTGTGTTTGCCGCCTGTTTTACCCCGCAGGAGAACAGATCAGAGCAGTTTTGCCAAGCCTGCAGTGGGTAACGCCAGAACCACCCTGCCTGGGGTGTGATTTCCCCCTGGGCTGATCTGAGCCGGGCTCTGCTGAGGCACCACCCAGCCTGGACCCTTCTTTGTGAGGGGCATCAGGAAACCAGCCCCTGCCTGAGCCTTGCTGGTGTTGGGAATTGCAGCAGAGTCTGGGGTGGTTCTCTGAGGCTGAAACCTTGTTTATTTAATTTTGAAATGACTCTGTGTGAGAGAAGAGCACGGGAAGCAAACCCCCTTGCCCTCACCTTCCTGCTGCTGTGGCTGAGCCCAGCTGGGGAGTGTTGTTTGCAGAGGCTGTGGGTCTGGAATGGCTTCACCTGAACATTTCAGGAGGATGAGGGTCAGGAACCCACAGAGAGCACACCCCCCTCGAGATCAGATGCAGTGTCAGATTCCAGCTGGGAATTGTTGCCTTTCCTGTGAAAGTGATGGATGCTGCTTCCTGCATGGATCCCTGGAAATATTCCCGTGCAGTTCCAGTGCATGCAGCGATGCAGGAGCACAGTGCAGCGTGAGCTCTGCTCCTCCTCTCCTCTCTGGCTGCCCCCTCTCCCTCAGAACTGCAGGAGCAGAGGGAAGGTGAGTGCAGGGACATGAGCAGAGCTTGTTCTGGGGAGGGAATGTGCTTTTGGCAGCTCCTGAAGCTCTGCCACTGCTGCTGCTGCATGCCCAGGGATAAACACCCACCTGGAGCGACTGGAGAGGCTCTGGGGTGGCTGCCCGGGCACCTCCCAGGGTGCTGGGTGCCCTTGTCGAGCCCTCTGTTTGTGCCGTACCCACGGAGACTCACAGCAGCTTCACAAATACAGATGGAGGTTGGATCTCAGCCCAGAGCCATTCTGGAATTGCAGTTTTGCCACTGTTGTGACTCCTTTTCTTCCCCCAGCAGTGAGATTTGTTCGGTTACTGACAACACTGAGCTGTAGACAATACAGAATCATCCATCCAGAGCAGCCTGGAGCTGAGCACGTTGTCAGAAATCTTCTATCAGCACACGCAAGTGCTTTGCAAGGCGCATAAACAAACAACTTGCACAGCTAAAGCAGAAAGTTCATTTTGTCTTTGAGTTGAACTGCACGGAAATGAGCGGGATGGAGCCAGGACAGCAGTGGCTGGTGCTCCAGCACAGTTCCATCAGATTTTGCTGAGAAGCCTCCCAAACACTTCTGCTCAAAGGAAGGTGAGGCTGAACACCAAGAGCTTCATCTGAAGCTGCTTTGTTGAATATTCCAGACAAGGAGGGACATCAGCAGCTCGGACACAGGGCTGAGTGTCCCTGGTCCATCCCAGGGCTGCTCCCTGCCCCGGCACAAACACCTCTTGGGGCTGAGCTCTGACACGCAGCCCTTGTGTGCTGCACTCAGAGTGGTTTTAATGAGGAACGTTTTCGTGGTGATTCCTCTGCCAGGGTGAAGCAGAGACACCACAGAAAGAGCGAGCAGCCCATTAGGAAAGGGTTCTGAATTACTGAATTACTGCCTGGTATTGTGTAGGATTTTGTGCCATTATTGGGTCCCTCGTGACCTCTGCTGCACGGCTTTTTCAGATGAGATCAAACATCACCCTGAAACAGCCTGGTGTGAGCTCAGCCTGTGTCTGCATTGCCATTCCAGTTAACAGGTGTAAAATTAGGCCGTGCCATTCACTGTGCTGAATTGAAGACGTTTCTGCCCCCTTCAGGCTTTGAACCGGCCTCGGGTGGGCTGAGGGAGAAGCCTGGAGAGATGGACGGGTCGGGTGTTGGAGCTCCTGGTGGTGCCTCAGTCAACAGAGCCATCAGAGCACAGCCCTTGCAGGGAATGAGGCACAGAAATATTTCCTTTATGTTCCCTGAAGTTTCTTTTTGCAATCTCATCATCAAATATTTCACCAGAACACGCGCAGTGCCTGAACCCAGCAGAGTGTGCGTCAGACCGGGAGCAGTGCAGCTCCTGCATCCGTGGTCACCGAGGACATCCAGGATCTGTCTGGGGACAGCAGCACTGCCAGCTGATAATCCTCCTTTGATGAAACGGTGCTGGGGCTGGAGAAAAGGCAGCAGATGATAATACAAATATCTGTTCAGGTGGGGAGATGCGTTTCTGCCACTCCCCATGCTCGTTAGGGGTGATGAACAGAACTCTGACAGGGTGGGAGCGGGAGCAGAGCTGGGATCTGCTGCCTGCGTGTTAATTCCTGCAGACGTACCAGCTCATTTAGGAGCGGAACAGCTCCCAGTGCTCGCCACTTAATGCATGATTAATGTGCCACAGGATTTCCCCAGACAGTTATGACACCTTTAGGAATAGAAATGACAATGACTTTATCACGCGCAGTCACTTCATACTATCTGCATCTCTCTTAATGATTTATATATCCAGGAGTGATTTTATCACTGGTACTCAGTAACATAATAAATGAGGAAACTCAATGGTCTGTAAATTACAACACTGATTAAAGAAGTGATTACTGATGTAACTCTTACACAGCTATGATAATGCCTGCTTATATTTCAGGACAGCATTTACATATTAATGATAAATCCGCTGCAGTGTTTGGAAATACATTACAGCTTTAATCAAAATGTAAACATTTATAAACAGATAATGTTTATTGCAGAGGAAATGAGTAGACTTCTGTTGCTCTTCAGTGGGTGAAATCGACTGCAGGGCCAGTCCTGAAAGCAGCATCACCCCCTGGTGAAGGTAATTTCTGGTGAATTTTGGTTTGCTGCTTGTCCCTGTGGAGACCACTTGGGGTGTGCCGGGTTCCTCTTGACCAGGAAGGAGCTTTGCTCAGTAAGAATTCCCCAGCACTGCTGTCAGTTTGTCACTGGGATGGAAAATCAGCCGCAGGTTTCAGCAGCAGTGTCCAGTCTTTGGGAATCTCCAGCGTGGCTGTGCCTGCTGAGCCAGGGAGGATTTTGTGCTCAGCTGCTCCCTCTGTAAAGGGAATTATTAACAGGCATGGAGAGAAGGGAGCCTTTGCTGGTTGTTCTGGGGTTGAACTGCCAGGGTTCCACGTGGAGCTTGTTTCTCACAGTGATCCCTTCTCTCCGTCCTCTCGCAGGTTTCTGACAGGTGTGACTACGTTTTTGTCAACGGCAAGGAGATGAAAGGCAAGGTGAACGCCCTCGTGAACTTCACCTACCAGTACCTGAGCGCTCCCCTGCAGATCACGGTGTGGGTGCCCCGGCTGCCCCTCCAGATCGACATTTCCGACACCGAGCTCAGCCAGATCAAGGGCTGGCGCGTCCCGGTCGTCTCCAACAAAAGGTGGGTTGGAGTTGCTGCATTTCTCAGGTGATTTGTGAAGTGAATGCTTCCAAAGTGCAGCGTCTTTCCCTGAGGAGCAGCAGTGCTTTGCACTGAGCATCTGCAGGTGCAATAAAGCTTCTAAAACTTTTGGGAGTTTCACTCCTGTGCATGTGTCTGTCTGAGCAGCAGAGTGCAGTGTGGAACTCTGGTCAGCTCCAGTGGCAGAGCTGATGTTCGGACGTGGCTGCACAGATGGAAAAGTGTCACAGTCCAGCTGTCTGGTCCTGCGTGGTGTGAGGCAGCCAAGGGTCATCGATGGACCTAAAAACCAGCAGGGAGGGCTCTGTTTATGGGGTGCTCTCCGGTAGCACTCCAGTGTTAATTTTCCCTGATGTTTCTGAGAATGTTTCCAATGTTAGTTTTCACTGCTGCTCCTGAGAATGTTTCTCTGTGCTCTGTTTCTCCTGCCCCAGGCCCACACGGGACAGCGAGGACGAGGACGAGGACGAGCGCCGGGGCCGGGGCTGCACGCTGCAGTACCAGCACGCCACGGTGCGCGTGCTCACCCAGTTCGTGGCCGAGGACTCGGGCCCCTGGGGCCACCTGAGCTACCTGCTGGGCTCCGACTGGCACTTTGACATCACCGACCTGGTGGTGGACTTCATGAAGGTGGAGGATCCGCACATTGCCAAGCTGCAGGACGGCAGGGTCCTGATGGGCCGGGAAGTGGGAATGACGACCATGCAGGTACCTGTTCCGTGCCTGCCAGGGGCTGCCCTCCCACAGGGAACCTCACTGTGGGGTGAATCCTTACTAAAAACGTGGCCTGAAGGGTGAACAGAGCCGATCTGGGCTGTGGGGAGGAGGAGGGTGCAGCAGACAGCACAGGCACGAGCTGGCTCTCTGTGGTTCCCTGAGGTCAGCAGCCAGGCCCTTGGTTTCTGTGAGGGGAAGGATATTCTGCTGTCCTGGTGTTCCATCAAAATAAAACAGAACAAGAATTTCCAAGCCAGGAAGTGAAGGACAAGCCCTGGGCTGCTGCCCTCCCTTTGAAGCAGCTGGGAAGTTCAATGAGCTCAAGCACAGGGGACACGGAGTAACGGGAGAAGGGAACGTTAAATCCACTCTCCTGGTGGAACGGTGCGAATAACACAGCTGGGACAGGACAGCTCCCAGTCATGGGTGGTTCTCAGCCATCACCTCTACACTCGGCTTTTTCTGACCCTGCTGCTGAAATCGGTCTCCCTGCTCAGGGTGCTCTGCATTTCTGAGCATAAAGCTTTGGAGACAGAAGGTGCGATGACCTTAAGAAAGGTTCTTTTATTTGATCAGCCGTTTTCCGAGTTGATTCTTTGGTGTTTCCCCACAGGTTTTGTCTCCTCTGTCTGACTCCATCCTGGCAGAGAAGACGGTGACGGTGCTGGATGACAAAGTGACCATCACAGACCTGGGGGTGCAGTTGGTGTCAGGGCTCTCGCTCTTCCTGCAGCCCAGTGCGGCCACCAGCAGGGCCATCGTGGCCACCACCGTAGCCCAGGAGCTGCTGCACACTCCTAAGCAGGTAATTCACACCCTGAATTCGCTGGGTTTGCCCTCTGGGATGGGCAGGGTTTTCCCAGAGTGAAGTACAGAGGGTAATTCCCAACAAGTTCCAAATTTAGATTTTAGGTTTAGTCCATGTCCGTGTTAATTGCTGTTCCCTACAGGTGCTCTGGAGCTGCCTTGGCATTTCTCCCCTTCCAATATGAGCTTCATCTGCAGTAAAGGTTCCAGCTGCACCGAGCTTTATGCTATTTACATTTCAATGCCCTTTCCTCAGCTAACGAAGGTGGGTTAGTTTGGCTGCACAGGCAGTCCTGGGGCAGTGACCCTGCTTTGCTGCCCGAGCACGCCCGTGTTTGTCACGCTGCAGAGCACAGAGCTCTGCGTGTCACAATTTCATATCTTGGAGAGCTGTAAAACAGAGGCAGAAGGTGGCCAGACACATTTCTTTCCCTCCTGGAGCCGTGACACACTGGCAGGCTCATCTCTCCTTTTATTTTTTATCTGGATTTTGGGGTTTTCATCATCCAGTTCATGTGCTGATCTGAATTTCAGCCAGCAAATTCCTATCTCTCCAAAGGGGGTCTTGCAAACAGCTTTTCTCAGGTCAGAGCCTCGGTGGGAAAGAAGATTGGAGAGCACCACCATGTCAGGTCAGTGACTGACCCAGAACAGACCCGAGGGTCAGCACTGGAGCACTCCTGCTCAGTCAGTTCGTGTGAAGGTTGGGACTGGGGCCATGCAGTGGAGTCTGTCCGCAGCTACTCCTCCTGCAGGAACTGTTTTTCCCCTCACACAAACAGGGAGAGATCTCAAGTCAAGTTTTATGGCCCATTTTCATGATTATTGCTACCTAATTTTCTGGAACATAAAAATAATTCCATTTGTTTTATAACTTAGTGACAGGAAAACGTCCACACTGGAAGGACACGGTGCCCATCTGTTCCGTTTGTTGCATCCTGTAAACACAAGAATCTTCTGTAATTAACCCATTTGTGCCCTTCTTCAGGGCCTAGAAACCACATCTGACACGCTGGCTTCAAAGGTTTGAGAACAAAACCTGCAGCATTCCTGCCCCACCCTGTCCTGCAGGACAGAGCTCCAGCAGTCCTGCAGCAAAGAGCCGTGGCTTTGATTGCAGCACAAAGAGCCTGTGAGTCTGGAGAGGCTGCCCAGTCCCTGTCAGCTTCTCAGCTTCATGGACGCTCTGTCCTGAGCGTGCAGAGAGATTTATCAACACCAGGGTAGAGCGGATTGTGCCAGGGCGTGTCAGGGGTGCTCACGGTGACACCTCCTGCTGGCTGTGATGTGACCTGTCGTTTTCCGTCACTGCAGCTGGCCACTTAGGAAGCAGTACAGAGTACAAATGTATAAATGTGCTTTGGGTTGAAATCATTTTTCCCAGCTTGTGTTCTGGAATGATTTTGGTGAAATATTTGGGTTAAGCTGTTGTTCCCCTGCAGGAGAGTTTGAGGTTCCTGAGAGGGACCCCACGTTTCTGTGCGGGTGTCAGGCCCTGGTCCTGAGCAGGGATTGTGCTCTGGGGCTGCTGGGCTCTTCTGGGCTCTGCTGGGCTCTGCTGGGCACTACTGGACACTGCTGGGCTCTGCTGGCCTGCTGACCGTGTCCTGGGCCTGCAGGGCACACTGTGGCTCCAGGCTCCCTGAGGGTACCCCCTGAAAAACAGGAGACAATCAAGCACCTTTTCTCAGTTACCAAAGTTGAAAATCTCTTATTTCTCCTTCAGACTCCACCTGGGAACATCCCCAGGACCAGCCTCCTTTAGAAGGCAGTGGGAACGCTCCCCGCACAGGCTCTGCAGTGCCCAGGGCTGTCAGCAATCCCAAATTAATGGGTTTTTCCCACTCCTGCTGCGCTCCTGCCTGCTCCCCTGTGCCAGGCCTTGCTGGGAGCATCACTGCTCACCTGGGGCACCTGTGGGGTGCAGACCCTGCCTGGTCTGCGCACATCCTTGGTTCTGGGGCACTTTCCTGTCCCAAGCCTGAGCTAATTTCACTTTCTGCCTTCTAAGCCACTCATTTGCTCTCAATCCTAAATCTCTCTCAGCCTGCAGACTGTTGAAAAGCCTTGAGGGACTTTGCATCTCCAGCACCACAGAACGAGGCAGGAATACGTTTCCCACAGGGAGATAAAGGGAAGGAAACAGCGTAGGAGTGACCCACGGAGTCACCGACGCCGTTTCCTTTCACTGGCAGTTTGAATGAGGGATTGAACATTTGAGGCACTTTCCCTCAGACAAATTAATGCAAATGTAGGAATGTTTGTGGCTAAATTTTGCAAGGAGTGACTCATGATTTGGAGTGCATCAGCTGAGGCCCTGACGGAGCTGGAATTTTGCGGGCGAGTGCTGAGTGTTTGCTGCAAATCAAGCGCTTTTGAAAGAGGGTTTTTAGCAGGAAGACAGCCCAGGACTGAGCACATACTTGAACATTGTGAGGACCTCATTATTGAAGCATGTCTTTTCCTCTCAAGCAAATTTATAAAAGGCACAGATAACTCATGCAAACCTCACTGATGCAACTGAAAAATAAATGAAGATTAAAAAATAATAAAAAAAATTAAGAGAGCTGAAGGTTTTGTTTCCCTCAGGAACGACTGGGAATGTCTCAGCGTGGTCACGTGGAGAAAAGATTTGTGTTCTCAGCCCTGTTTTCCCTGGCTCCCTTTTAGCCAATTTTTTTTTACCTTGGATGCCTTGAGTTCGATACCTTTATCTGCAGCTAGGCAACCGATCACTGCTGTGACAAGGTGACCCTGAGGGCTGCTGAGCCCCGGTATTATTTTTTTAATCAATAGGGAGCTCCTGGGCACTGAAAAGTGGATCAGTGATTTAGGTGCCTAAAAATAGACACAGGTTGACCAACTTTTCAATATCAAAGATGGAGCATCTCCTGAAAATTCGGAAGCTGTAGCTGTGAGTAATCTATTTTTAGTGGCCGTCTGCTCAGGTGGCAAAGCTGTTCCTTTTGGCTGGCTGAGGGTTGTTAAATCAACACTGGCACCTTGAAGGCTTCTCCAAAATGTAAATAAAAGAAAACCTACAGTGTTTAAGTGTTCCCTGATCTAAGTGAGCTCTCAAATCCCCGCTGGCTCTGCAGGGACACTCAGCCATATCCAGTTTTTTGTCACTGTAGGGTATTGCATGGGTCTAATGAACTGAAATGGGTCAGAGAGGGAAGGGAAAAAGCCCTTTAACAAACAGCTCAGTGCATTGAAGGATCTCTCAGTGCTGCTGGGAAGCTACAGACGTTTTCTTAGGGGGAAAAAGCAGCGTTTGGGCTTTGTAAAAGCCGAGTTCTGGTGTTCCACATATGCAGTGCCTGCTGAGAGCAGCGAGGAGCTGCAGCCCTGGGCTGGGGATGGCTGCTCCCCTCTGCTGGGAGGGAAAGTGCCCAGAGTGGTCAGGAGGACAGGCTGGGGTCATTCCCATGTCCCTCCCTGCCCTTTGGTTTGGCTCATGGCCTTCACACACCCCAGCTGTGAGAGTTCTGACACCTCACAGTTCGTAACAGATATGATATGTGTGAGTGTTGTTATGGGCTGGATTCATTCCCCCACCCCGGCAGTGGGAGCGACACTGGAATTGTATTTTTGTGTTCCTTAAACTGACAGAGCAGGGGATGGCTCCCAGGAATGACAGAGGAATGGAGCAGCTCGGGAAAGGCAGAAGGGATGCGTTGTTAGATAAAAAAATCTGAATTCTTCCCTTGCACATACAAGCAAATTCCCACTGGAAAGGAATGTCACATGAGCAGATTGGACAAAAAGGAGAGGAGGAAATGCCCAGTGGGGCAATGCATGGTTTGAATTAAGATCTGAGCCTTGGCTGCCTTTCATTTCCACATCATAACCATCAAACCCGATTTTTACTACACCAGCCACAGGCTTAAAAATAAACGCACATGTAATACTTTGATATTTCATGTGATGAAATTGCTGGGGAAATCCATTCCAGCATTCAGGTCCCCAGACAGAACAATCAGAGCTGCTCTAATAGAAGCTGCTGAGAACAGGATTCCTCTGCCGTTATTTGAGGGAGGGATGTATTTGTTTTCTGCAGAGCCATTTCTTCCCTCTGATGTCCTGCCTCACTCCAGGGCTCCTGCAGCTGACCCCAGCGATTGAGGGCTTGTTCACAAATACTTCTATTTGCGCTCCAGTGAATGAAGACCATTAACAGGCCTCTTTATTCTGAGCGTGGAATAAAATCAAATATCCTAATCTGTCTTTCTGAGCAGCAGAATTCTCTAAAATGCAGCCAGTTTGCCCAAGAAGATTTATCAAGTGGTGTCTTTGGACTGATAAGCCCCAGTGTAATGGAAGGCCAGAGAAGGTGCTGGAACTGCCACAGATCAAGGGCTGGAATTACACCGGCAATGGGGAAGGGAACAGCAAAGGCACAAGGGGAAACTTAGACAAAATCTGGGGTTTTATGTGCTTGAGGAAAGCCTGGTGCCAATCAGTCGTGAGAAGCACTTTCTCCATCTCCTCTGGACTGGGTTTGGTGTCGTTAACGTGATCCGATGACCCTTCTGTGGCTCAGCTCACATCACCCTCAGCTCTGCAGATCGTCCTGTGCCGAGGGAAACGCCAGCACTGACGTGTCAGGGTGGGTCACCTGTCCTGGGAGCACACCTGAGCACGTCCCCGTGTGTGTGTGAGGAGCAGAGACAGGACAAGTGGAGGAGGAAAGAGTGGCAAGCCAGACAATCCCTCAGCCTCTTGTTTGTGCTTGGTAATTAAAGAGCAGCAGCATTTGTCACCTCAGGGCTGGGGGCAGGAGCCCAGGGGCAGCAGCTCTGCAGGTGAGAAGGCTCCAATCCATCTTCATCTGCTGAGAGCAGCTGGAGGACCTTGTCACCGCTTCGGAGGGGATTTATTGATGTGGTGCACAGGATTTGCAGAAACAGCTCCTTGAAGGACATGGCACTAAATCATTTCCTTCTCCTCTCCTTTTTTTCTTTTCAGCTTTTCAGAATTTATAATCATTTGGGAAATTCACTTCCTTCCCCTGCCTTTGGCTTCCCTTTAACGATGGGAATGAGAGGAGATGATGTCTTGCCAAGTAGAGTATTTGGGCTGATACAATATATTTTGGCAGGATTTTAAATTCTCTCCCTCTTTCTCTCATTTGTTTTGTTTCCCTTTTAATTAATGTTGTCCATAGTACGAGCATGACAAAAAATGGGTTCCTCCTGTGAAGAAAGGTTCTCTTGGAAATAAAAAACGTCAGCTCTGGTAGAAAATAATGGCTGAGCCACTGCACCCCTCTGTTATCTCCAGTAAATCACATGTGTGCCTGCGAATTCCAGCTGCTGCCAGCTCATTTCTCTCTGTCTCTGCTTCATAAAACCAGGAATGCAGAATAGCAGAGCAACGGCAGAAGGAATGAAAGTTGCTTTGAAGTTGCTAGCAACTTTGTCCAGATGCAGGAAGGATTTGGTGAGGTGGATCCCTCTGCAGGGTGTGGAGCTGTGGAGGTTCCCAGCTGCGGAGGAGGCACAGGACTCATCATTCCCAGCCCCACCTGTACAAAACCCGGCCCTGATTTCTCACCTGCTCTCCCAAGCAGGCAGTGGTGAGATGCTGGAAGTGATTTTGGTGTTCCCTTGGCTGATGAGAAGTCGGTGTCTCCTCCCCGGTGGCACAGGAGGCTGAGCTCTGGTTTTGGGCAGGAGGAAGGCAGCAGGGCGTTGCATTGCCTGAGGAGATGGAGCTTTCTCTCTCTGCACATATCCATTAAAAACAATCCCCTTTGCTTTCCTGTGACCGGGTTTGCTCTGCCATAGATCCCTGTGACAGAAATGCGAGCTGTGCCCTGCAGCTCTGTGTTCCTGGCTGTTCAGCCATTGCAGGGCTGTTTCTCTAATGAAAGCTCAGATGTTTTAATTTCCGTATGCAGCTCACCCTGCCCAGCTTCTGAGCTACCCTGGCTCTGTTTCAGCCGTTTGAAGTAAATTTGAATCACCAAGAACTTTGCCTTCCTTCCTGTTGTGCCACAACTGATTTTTCTTCTCTCAGTCCCTCAAGTACTTGCTGATAGTGCTTTGGAAATCAAATATTCTGCATGGCGCAACCTTCTGCCCAGCTAAATGCCCCTTGCTGTTTGCATTGAAAAGCTTTAAATTCGGCTGGAAGGGGAGCAATTCTCTTTGTTTATAACCACGGCATAACAAATTGCAGCCAATTGAAAACCACATTAAGCTGTAAATTTGTGTTATGACTGGACATTAGCAGGGTGGCGATGTTTTCCCCCAGTGCTGGTTTTCCAGCCCGGTTGTTCTGATGTACCCAAGTGTGAAGTTATCAGAGCCGTTTGTGGTCGGAGTGTGGGAAGAAAAGAACTTCCCCTTTGTGGGGAGTCGCACGCTGGCACTCTGCCTGGCCGTCTGCCGGCTGAACAGGCAAGACTCAGAACAAATGAAAAATTAAAGACATTTCCTGCAAAGAAGGCTATTGAGATGAGGAGAAGTAAATATCTGCATCGTCTGGATGGGATTTCGCATGGCAAAGAGCTGACCTCTGGCTTGCTGTTTGCTTCTAATGATGACTTTTAACGGTGCTACCTGCAGAGAACAGAGGCAGGCCAATTAAATCCAGGCCGTTTGTATTTTTATTGTAGCGATCATGCCAGAATCCCCATCCTCCTCTCCTTGACACAAAAATTTGATCGACTTTTTAATTATCTCAGGGATAAAGTGTATTTTTCTTAAAACAAACCTTTCTCCAGCAAAATGGCAATGGTTCTGTGAGTCCTTTTTTTTTCGGATGAATCTCCTGCTCCAGCCCTTTCCACGATACCGTGGTAGCTCCTTATTGCTGCTAAGATATTCATGCCTTAATTTGACAGCTCCCCATGACACCTGTGCTTGTGGAACACGAGGAAAATCAGTGTTCTGTCAAGTGCCTCCAGTAATTTTCCTGATTTGCCTCTTTCGGCTTTTGTACGACAGGAATGACATTCCTCGCAAAGCTTGTAAAATCCTCGCCTGCTAATGGGAACTTGGGTAATAAGGACATCTCACATCAATTATTTTATATCTCCTCATGCAAAACCCTTGCAGGGAGGGTGACGGTGGGAAATGTGACCAGTTTAGTGCCCCATCAGTTGAGGTTTGATTTGCTTGAAGCAGTGCAGAGCCACTGTCTCCGGTTCCCTCCAGCTGCCGCTCAGAGCTCAGAGATTGATGAGCTGAGCCGGTTTAATTAAGACCCTGACTTTAACCGTGTCCCTCTCCTTGCAGGAAGCCGTGGTCAGCACCTGGGTCCAGTTCAGCGACAGCTCCGTGACTCCGCTGGACATTTACGACCCCAAGGACTTCTCCCTGTCGGCCGCGTCGCTGGACGAAGGCGTCGTCTCCGTGCACCAGCGCCCGGCCGGGAAGTGGCCGGTGGTGGTGGCGGAAGGCGAGGGCCAGGGAGCGCTGGTCAAGGTGGACATGATGATCTCCGAGGCCTGCCAGAAGTCCAAGAGGAAAAGCGTCCTGGCCGTGGGCAGCGGCAGCATCAAGGTGAAGTTCGGGCAGAACGACGCAGATGCGGACGCGGGCGGCGATTACGACGCGGACGAGATCGAGAACCACGCCAGCGACCGGCGCCACAAGGGCTCGGATCCGGAGCGCTACGGGCAGGACGGGCGCTACTACGGCAGCTCCTCGGCGGAGCGGGAGGAGGGGCCCCTCAGGAAAGCCAGCACCACGGCCAAGTCCATCCTGAGAAACAAGGTCGTCAAAAACACGCGGCTGGACGGCGGCAAGCTGCAGGACGACAGCCAGCTGCAGAACATCCCCATCGACTTCACCAACTTCCCCGCCCAGGTGGACCTGCCCCGCGGCGGGGCTGGCATGGAGGACAACGACCTGGTGCAGACACCCCGGGGCCTTAGCGACCTGGAGATCGGGATGTACGCGCTGCTGGGCGTCTTCTGCCTGGCCATCCTGGTCTTCCTCATCAACTGTGCAACATTTGCACTCAAGTACCGCCACAAGCAGGTCCTGGTGGAAGGACAGACCACCCTG
Source organism: Pomatostomus ruficeps (assembly GCA_013400735.1). Classification (NCBI taxonomy): domain Eukaryota; kingdom Metazoa; phylum Chordata; class Aves; order Passeriformes; family Timaliidae; genus Pomatostomus; species Pomatostomus ruficeps. The sequence goes on from VYZT01037083.1 coordinate 47,939, forward strand.
ACGCACTCGCACGACTGGGTGTGGCTGGGCAACGAGGCGGAGCTGCTGGAGAACGCGGCGGACGCGTCGCCCCAGCAGGACGAGCACACGACCGTCATCGACCGGGGCGCGGGCGGCGAGGAGAGCAGCCAGCTGCTCAACGGCAGCGCCCCGAAGAACATTCCGGGCCAGGTGCACAGGGCCGCGGACCCGGGGGGGCGGCCGGGCAAGGAGCAGAGGGCGGAGCCGCTGCACTCGCCCACGTCCAAGCGGAAGCGGGTGAAGTTCACCACATTCACCACGATCCCGCCCGACGACGGCCGCCCCACCGTCAACTCCATCCTGGGCGGCAACGACGATGACATTAAGTGGGTGTGCCAGGACATGGACCTGGGGGACTCCAAAGAGATACGGAACTACATGGAGAAGCTCAAGGACAAAGCGTAGCTCCTGGCTGGGATTTTGGGGTTTAACCACACCTTGATGCCTTCAGTTCTACAGCATATATTGGGACGGGCCAGGGGGAGGGGGAGGAGCCGCCAGGATAATTGATGAGGCAGTTTTTATAATCAGGGAAAGAAGTTTGCCAAACTGTCCGTGGTTTGTTTTCGTTTTTCACTTTGTTTCGTTGTCGTTTTGGTTTTTTTGGGGTTTTTTTTCCAGTGGTTATTCCGCCGCTCATGGATTTAGGAAGCGGAATACAAACAGCAGAAAGGAACAAGCAAATGGTGTGACCAATGTGATGAACTGGGCAAGATGAGGTTGTGAAAATTCATTTTATGGGTCATACAGATAATAACGAGAGTAATATTTCACAGTACCAAAAACACCTGTAAAAAGAAATGAGAGAATATAAGAGCATGAAAAGAATGAGCAAGAGGCAAACAATCACTTGTTCTGGTTCCAATAAAACATCAGAGTTATGGACATACGACCCACAAGGAGACTTTTTATATTGCTACTGAAGCTGTTTCATTTTATTCCTTCATTTGAAGCGAAGATGTGTCTCTGGCATTACCTGTGAAGGAGGAAGAAATTACCTGGTATTTTCATTTTTACTTTTCCATTTGTCTTGCAAATTGAAACAGAATCATTTTCCCTCTTGTATTTTTCTTTTAAATATCTCGAAAACAGGAAAATTTAAAATTCAATAAGTTCACGGTGGGCCAAGAACATTCTGTTTCTAAGTGAGCTGTAAACAGTCTCCTGTCACTTAAAGAATTCAGGGGATAAGTATTGAGTAAGAATTTCCGTGTGCTGTCTCCTCTGAAAGCCTGAGCCTCCATTCCACCCTAGCTAGGAATGTGTTCTGTTGGGAAGAATTCTCATTTTCCTTTCAGGTTCGGGTTGTTAATGTTGAGTTTTGAATTTCCACAACCAAAGTTCCTGCATTTCACCAGGGGAGGAAGGTGCTGTTTCTCGTTAGCTGAGCACCCCACTGGTGCATCTGAAATGCACCTGGAACTGAGACCATCACGGGCCAACAACCTGCAGTTTGTTGGGGGTTTTTTTGCCAAGTTCATGAATTCCAAATTTCCTGCTGTAATTTTCTGTTTGTTCCGATGTCACCAGCTCTCATCAAGCTCTGAAAGCAAGAAGGAGGATGGACAGAAAGACTCTGATTGCCCCCAAACTTTTATTTCCTTGCACTGGGAGAGCTGGCCTCTGGGCAGACTGTTGGGAAGGGAGGGAGGGGAATATTGCAGAGGCAAGGTGAAGAAATACACGGAGCTATTTTATGGAATTTTTGGGGGTTTTTTTGCCATTGGACCAGCGAAGACTGAAAATTTCAGCCTAGATTGCAAAGCTGATGTTTGGAACAAACAGACACCAGCCCGGTAATAAATCAGGAGCAGATACAGAACAGAGATTGGATTCGTGGTGTGAACTGGCAGAACTGCGTTGAGCCAGTGCCAGTTCACATCCATGGAGCTCACAGATCCAAATCCGTTCCGTGAGGAACCCAAAGTGTCCTCGCGGAGCTCTCAGAGCTGAGAGGGGGCGGTGCAGGCAGCCTGGGGAAGCAGCATCACGCCCTGACTGTCAGCCAGAAGCACTTGCGTTGTCCCGTCTCTGCCACGGATTCCCTTCTTTGGGGTTTTTAATTACTAAACTCCGTAGTTTGTTTCTTTGGGGTTTTTTTGGTTTGTTTTTTTTTACTTGGACAGAATCAATCCTGCCACCCAGTAACATAGACGGACGTTTTAACACGCTATGCCTAGTATGCATTGTAGACTGAAAGAATGTAATATTTATTTATACCTGGTATACGAATTGTAATTAAAATGCTTTACACGGCGTGACAAATGCACCTCTCTTTCCTCAGGGGAGGGGCTCCTGGGGCAGTTCTGTGCTGAAGCGCTGCACCCCCCGCCCTGGGCTGTGATTTAAGCCGATTTCTGGAAGGGGAATTGAGATGTGGGGAGGTTTTTCCTGCTCTGCCCCTTCCCGGGTGAAGCTCTCCCCTCCCGGGCATCATGCAGGGCTGGTGATGGATGCGAGCAGCAGGCACAGGTCAGGGCAGAGGCACAATCCATCCTCTTCGTGCAGCCCAGCCATCGCTAATTAATTCATTACTTAATTAATGACGTGGCTTCTCTGATGGGTACCATGGGTTGAGGTTCTGCTGTGTCTGAGCCACACCTCGGGGATCAGAGCCCTGCCTGGGAAAACCCAGGAGAGGCTGAGGTCAGAAAGGGATTTACAGCGTGGGGCTGCAGCTGCGGAGGGGGAAATGCAGCACTGGAGCAAAAATACCACGCTGTGGTGGCACAGAATGGAACAGCCCCAAGTGCATTTGCAAGGATGGTGGCACCCCAGGAACCCAGGGCTGGGGGCTACACACGAGCAGGGTGACCAAATCCTGGGTCTCTGCAGAGGAGAACAGGCTGGATTTGAAAAGACAACACAGGGAGGGGAAAAAATGGAAAAAACCCAAGCCCTGCCTTCGCATTTAATTTCTCTGAAGCTACAGAACGTGGGGCTTCAGAGGCCCACACTGAAATTTTTCAATTTGTCTTGCACTGACCAAAAATTCTGTCACAGCCCCGTTCCGAGCGAGCCACCACAAACGCTCCTCTCAGCATGGAGGAAACCGCTGGGCTGTGAAATATCATTTATTTGAGAAATTCACATCGGGTCAAATGCCAGCATTTACATTTCTGAGGCTTCGCTACGCTGCGGCTCCAAAGGCACCGGAGTGGGGCACAGGGAGCTGCTGGAGCTTCCCTGCTGCCAGCAGAGCGAATCTGCCCGTGCCAGGGCTGCGTGGCTGCACAGATAACACGCTGCAAGGTACCTGCTCCTGTCACCGAGCCAGGATGGAAATTCATTAATAATCATTTGCACTTGGAGCAGAGCCTTTCATCTGAGGAGCTCGGTGACTCCCGTTGTACAGAAAAAATCCATGAGCAGGCTGGGTGGCCCTGGGTCCCCACAGTGCTGGATGGACACCTTGCCCTTCTCTCTGCAGGGCTGGAGCTGTCTGCTGGGGGTAATTAGTGAAATTAGTGAAATCACAGGAGCCCAGACAGGTGGGGAGAGCAGAGGAGGGCCGGGGTTGGTGGAAGCTGTGATGGGGGTGATGAGAGGCAGCTGTGGCAGAGGAGAGGCGAGGACAGGAGGTCAGTGAGTGGAGCTCTCCTGGTCTCTGGCTGCTGGGACAGAGAGGACCTCGGGGCAAAAAGTGAGTTCTGCTTTTTTCCTTTATTATTGAGTTCCAGTGGGAGGAAAGGGGAAGTGTCATGGTTGGTTGAAGTGTCCTGAGCCTGGGAGAAGCTGTGTTTAGTGTCCTGAGCTGTGTTCTGTGTCCCGAGCCTGGGAGAAGCTGTGTTTAGTGTCCCGAGCTGTGTTCCGTGTCCCGAGCCTGGGAGAAGCTGTGTTTAGTGTCCCGAGCCTGGGAGAAGCTGTGTTTCGTGTCCCAAGCCTGGGAGAAGCTGTGTTTAGTGTCCCGAGCCTGGGAGAAGCTGTGTTTAGTGTCCTGAGCCTGGGAGAAGCTGTGTTTTTCTCCTGCCCTGCCTTTGGCAGGGGAGAGCCCTGCTGAGGGAATCAGGTGCCTGGTGCACGCCCGTGGGCACCCCTGCCCGTGGCACATCCTGGATCCTGAACCCTGTGATGTTCCTCAGCTGCTGGGCAGTCCCTCTTCCCTCCCCTGCTCGCTCGCTCGCCCTCAGCTCTGGAGATGATTTGACATTGATTAAATTGGAGAGGTGACCTGGAAAAGGCTCTCGTTTCGGAGGTGCTGAGTTCCTGGTGCTGGGGTGGGAGCAGGACAAGGGCCCCCGGTGCTCCCACAGCCACTTTTCCTTCCCTGGCCAAGCTCCCAGGCCCAGCAGCCGTGGCAGCGAGAGGATTGCTCAGTTCTGAAAGGCTCCTGGGCCAGATCTCAGCGCTTCAAAACGAGCTGTCAGCAGAGATGCAGCAGCAGACAGATAATGATGCAAATTACCCAATAACTCTCCCTCTTGATTACTTCTTCTGGACAAACTCAGACCCATTCTTTTCATGCTTGTGTTCAGAATTACAGCTCTTTGTGTGAAGCAGCAGTGTCAGAGCCAGCCTCGAGCACGCTGGGGACTGTCTGATGTTCAGCTGAGCCGTGTGGGGTTGCAGAGAACCCCTGTGCTAATTGTAGAACCTCTGTGCTAATTGCAGACCCCTGTGCTGATTGCAGACCCCTGTGCTAATTGCAGACCCCCTGTTCTAACCACCTGCCCATGCAGGGGTGCTCTCTGCTTTGCGGGGCTCCAGGAGTCTCCGCTCTGCTTTGCAGGGCGTTGTGTCTCATTTAAAGCCTGCTCTCCCCCCAGTGCAGAAATGTCATTTGCAGGTGTATTTTACATGAAATTATCAGCACCTGCAGGGCCCCTGTGGGACCTATTCTGTCCCAGCCCTGCTCTGTCGCCCTGGAGGGAGCTGCAGGGATTCCAGCTTCTCTTCAGACCTCTGGGGTGAGAGAGGGAATTCCCCAGCCTCAGGTCCCCTTCCAGGGCCAAACTCCCGAATGCCAGAGCCCCTGCAGCAGCACGGGGGTTCTGGGGAGGGAGGGGAGGCAGAGCCCGTCCTGAGCTGGGGGAACCCTGGACAGGTCTGCGGGGACACGAGGTGGCTCTTCCAGGCTGTCCGTGGGTGGCAAGACCCTGTCTCACCAGCAGAGCCATCCATAGCCCGGCAAAGGCACTAATAAATGACCTTTTTAATTGCCCAGAGCGGCTCAGTTAGCAGGAGCATATGTTCCTGCAGCAATCCTCTGCTCGCAGTGTGAGCACACGAGGGGAGGCCGGCCAGGAAGGCTGATGTCAGCTCCGAGCTGAGGTAATGGCCATAAAAATCCCCATCTGCTGAGAAGTCACTTAAGGAGCAGGATTAACCTGATGAGCCCATTTGTCTCATCCCTCATCCAGCACCTTCCTACCAACGCTGGTTTCGTGCCTTAAACCAGGGAACTGACAGAGGAAATGGCATTACTTGTGCTTTGGAGGTGTTAGAGAAGCTTGTCTTGTTCTTTAGAATAAATTAACTTCAAATTCTGTCTGTAATTTGTCCATCTAAGGCCTGTATGGACTAAGAAATTTTGTGATGTTGAGCTGGCATACTGAACTGCAGGTTTAGAAATAGATTTGTGTCTCTTTAGTAGGAATGTCAGGATAAGGGAGCCAAAATAATCCTGAATTTCAAAGCAGAGCCTGTTGGAAAGTGGGAATTCACTCGCAGGTAGTGCAGGAATTGCCCCAGGGCAGGGCACCCAGCACTGGTGTGGCTGAACAAGGTTTGGTGCAGTTTTGGTTCTAAAAGGCCTGAAAATCTTCTGCCTGCCAACTTCCCAGCAGAACCCCGTGGCTCAATATTGGACAAATTAAATTATTTCCGTTTCCGACAGCATTGCTGACCTGCAGGAACTGGAAATTCCTGAATCTCCTCCAGATCCTGAGGATCCAGTGGTTAAAAATGCAGTTTAAAGGCTTGTTCCCCGTTAATGCAGAGCCGGGGAAGAGCCTCTCTGCAGCCTCGGGAACTGGGGAGCGCTGGGGATGCTGCGGGGCTGTTCGGGATGTGAGACCTTCCCCTTACCCTTACCCGAGCCCTTTGGTCGGAACGGGAACTCGGTGTTCCCATCCTTGGGTTCGAGGATGCCAAATTCCCGGTTCAGAGTGAGAGCTAGGCTTGGGGGGGTCGCGATCCGGGCTGGGCTCTCGGGGCTGCCCCGGGAACGTTCCCAGTCCCCGGGCAGGAAAACCCTCGGGGCTCCTTTGGCTCCTGGTGGTGCCCCTTGGGGCTGGGCACCGCCTGTCCTGGGCTCCCGTCAGTGCCCTGGGGAGAAAAACCCTCCCGCATCTCGTACAGGGAGGAGAGAGCGCTCAGAGCTCAAGGTTAATTAATTAACCCGGGCTGGTAATGAGGCGGGCGGGGCCGGGGTGTGCTGAGAGCCCAGAAATGTCTCGGGGATGGAAGGGTTAACCCGGGCAGCGAAGGGACCGCGGGCAGGGATGGGCAGGGATGGCCGGGGATGCGCCGGGGATGCGGATCCCGGGAGCCGGGAGGTGGCACTCACAGCCAGGCATGCGACACTGCCGGGCACTCACAAGCTGGCATGGGACACGGGACAATCCCGGCTCTCCCAGCCTGGCATGGGGCACGGGACACATCCCGGATCTCCCAGCCCGACAGGCGACACGGGACACATCCTGGATCTCCCAGCCCGACAGGCGACACGGGACACTGCCGAGCACTCACAGCCTGGCATGGGACACGGGACAATCCCGGCTCTCCCAGCCTGGCATGGGACACGGGACAATCCCGGCTCTCCCAGCCTGGCATGGGACACGGGACAATCCCGGCTCTCCCAGCCTGGCATGAGACACGGGACACTGCCGGGCACTCCCAGCCTGGCATGAGACACGGGACACTGCCGGGCACTCCCAGCCTGGCATGGGACACGGGACAATCCCGGCTCTCCCAGCCTGGCATGGGACACATCCCGGCTCTCCCAGCCTGGCACGGGCCACGGGACAATCCCGGTTCTCCCAGACCGGCACAGGACATATCCCGGCTCTCCCAGCCTGGCACGGGCCACGCCAGCGCTGCTCTGCATCCCGAGAGCTGCCAGGCAAACCAACCCCTGTTCCCCGCACCGCAAATCCCTGACCCAGCTCCTGGCTGCCCGAGCCGGTTCGGCGTCCGAGGATGCAGAGAGGCACATCAATAATTCGATATTCACGCTGGCAGTGCCGGCGCAGCCCCGGTCCCAGCGATGTAATGGACAGAGTGTTATCTCGTAATGTGTTTGGAGATCAGAGCTGATCTAAAGGTTATTCACCCCGCGAGGAGTTGTGCTGTAATTGAATTTATCTTGCATTTGTCTATTCAAGGGAACATAACCACAGTTTAAGGGAGAAAAATACATCAAGGGGCTAAATTTTTATTATCGGTTTGTATAAAAAGACACCAATTATTCCAGCAGCCTTCCTCCGCTGAGCTGTGTTATTTTCTGCATAAGCGAGGTCCAGACTGGAAAATAAAGACTCCTTTCAGCAGATAAAGCTGCGCACCTTTAACTCCGAGCGTGGCTGTGGATGACAGCGGAGCGGAGCAGCGCAGAGCGCTGAAATAATGAGGTTAATGCCGAATGGATGGGGAGGTGCAGCTCTCCAGGAGCTCACACAGTGTTAGAAACACCCGCGAAGGGCTGGTGTCGTCCCCATAACCAGATCATCTCAACGAGCTGTTTTTAGAGCAGAGATTGCTCTTAGCTGATAAAAACTCCCCTGAATGTGGCTCTTTGTATCTTGGGGGTTGTTTGCCCAAACGCGGCGATTTTGATAAAGGGAAAAGAATTAATTTACCTCAGAGATAACAAATTTTATGCTAAATTTCAGCCAGATGGCACAGAAAACAGCTGAGAGATTATAGCCCCCAGACCAGGCTTTAAATAGAAATGATAAGTTGCTATAAAGCTGCCACCAGCACCATTCTAACAATGGCAGAGTTATTCCCTCGTTCGCTCTCACATTCCTTATTAATCTTCCTGTTCTTCATTATCCGTTTTATTTCCCTTCTCCCATTGCTCGTTATGTCAGAGGGAAGGGCTGGAGCCTCGGAGAGCCTCAGAAGCAGCAGAATTTCCTGCTTTGCCTTGAAGTTTTCTTCAAAACTCTCGTTTTAATTAACAAAACTCTCCCGAGGGACGCAGCACCCTGGGGCGTTGTGTGCCAGGTTTGGGTCAGCACCAGGGAACACTCCTGGGATGGGGTTGGTGGCACCAGGAGCTGCTGGGGCTCTGCTCAGGTGTCCCCTGCCCCAGCCAGGCTGCTCAGCCCCTCTGGGACACCCCAATAACGCTGTGGGGTTCCCCACCTGCTTCCCTTTTACCCTGCTGAGGATTTTCTGTGCCCAGCCTGGGCCTGGTGTTCCAGCCCTGCTCTAAAACCGGCTCTGGGACCATCACACGCTCTCAAAATGTTGGCTTTTCCTTTTTTCTTTTTTTCTTTTTGTTTTTTTTTCTAAAGCAGCACTTCAGCTCAATATTTATTCTCTGAGAGCCTGCAGTGATTGCACAGGCAGGGAATGTTGTTTTAGTGGCTCTTGGACACGGTCAATATTTGGGCAGCTCCAAGGCAAACGCAGCAGAGCCCGAGTGCTGCTCGCACAGTGCGGGCAGAGCAAGCCCTCACTTTGTCCTCGGGGCGCTCCTGGGGAGGCTTTTATCCCTTTTGAGGCAGTCACTGCGAAAATGAAGCGAAAATGCCCAGCTCTGGCAGGGTTTCGGTCCTTGGGGATGAGAAAAGCAAACCCTGGCAGAGCAGCCCTGGGTGCTGGTGCCTCCTTCAGCCCCCGCAGAGGGGAGCAGGGACGGGTGGGATGGAGGCAGAGCTGAGCTGAGCGGGGCACAGGATGAGCCTTTGGGATGTTTGCGTTCCTTTCTTCCCAAAAGGGAGCAGCTCCTGCTCCTTGGAAGGTCTGTCCCTGTTCTGGTGAGAACGGGCAGAGACAGGAATGTGCCCAGAATGGGAGCAGGATGGGATCCTGTGCCCTGCAGTGTGACACGGGAACCCCTGCTCAGGTATTTTCCTCCTCCCTGGAAGGTCTGTCCCTGAGCAGGATGGATCCTGTGCCCTGCAGTGTGACACGGGAATCCTGCTCAGGTATTTTCCTCCTCCCTGGAAGGTCTGTCCCTGAGCAGGATGGGCTCCTGTGCCCTGCAGTGTGACACGAGAATCCCTGCTCAGGTATTTTCCTCCTCCCTGGAAGGTCTGTCCCTGAGCAGGATGGATCCTGTGCCCTGCAGTGTGACACGGGAATCCTGCTCAGGTATTTTCCTCCTCCCTGGAAGGTCTGTCCCTGAGCAGGATGGGCTCCTGTGCCCTGCAGTGTGACACGAGAATCCCTGCTCAGGTATTTTCCTCCTCCCTGGAAGGTCTGTCCCTGAGCAGGATGGATCCTGTGCCCTGCAGTGTGACACGGGAATCCTGCTCAGGTATTTTCCTCCTCCCTGGAAGGTCTGTCCCTGAGCAGGATGGGCTCCTGTGCCCTGCAGTGTGACACGAGAATCCCTGCTCAGGTATTTTCCTCCTCCCTGGAAGGTCTGTCCCTGAGCAGGATGGATCCTGTGCCCTGCAGTGTGACACGGGAATCCTGCTCAGGTATTTTCCTCCTCCCTGGAAGGTCTGTCCCTGAGCAGGATGGGCTCCTGTGCCCTGCAGTGTGACACGAGAATCCCTGCTCAGGTATTTTCCTCCTCCCTGGAAGGTCTGTCCCTGAGCAGGATGGATCCTCTGCCCTGCAGTGTGACACGGGAACCCTGCTCAGGGGTTCCTGCTTTCCCTGTGCTGTGGAATCCCAGCTGTGCTGTGACTGACTCGAGTGCAGGGCCCTGGGAGAAGCTTTGGCTTTAACTGCTCGAGGAACACCCACACCTCTCTTTCCCTGTGCAGGTGGATCCAGGCAGAAATCCCAGCATGGGGGGAGTTACTGAATGGCTGAGCTGGATTTAGGCCACCAGTGGAGCTCCATAGTCCCCATCCTTTATTTTTTCCAAGCAACCTTCCCAATATTGTTCAATAAAATCGCTCTCCAATTTACTGCTTTGCTGCCTCTGGATGAGCAGAAGCTCTGAGAGCACACCCGGAGCCCAGATGATTTTTAATATTTCCAGACATGGATTTTCCTGTCTGCCTCCCCTGCGCCCTGCCCTGCCCGTGTCCCTGCAGGTGCCAGCAGCACTCCACTCTCGCGCCTCGGCGCCGCTGACAAGTGAGAAATAGAGAAGCAAAGGCATTGACTGATGGAGAGCAGGGCTGGGAAATCAGTTTGATGGGAAACAAAGGGAGAGGAGCTTCGCTATAATAAAATTTGCTGGTGGCTAAGCAGTTATCACCTGAGCTGCCCTGGGGGAAGAGAAGCTTTGATTTCCCAGCTGGAGAATTTCCCTCCGATGGTAGCGAGGGGTTTGGGTGGGAACAGCCGGGGGAGGGAGAATGTGTTCCCTTCAGCTGCTCCCTGATACCCAGGCAGGGACTGAGAGCAGCGGCTCTTGATCTTGAATTTTTCTTGAATTTCAGGGAGTGTGGCAGGAGCCCCCCGGAGCAGACGCTGCCTGTGCTCGGTGATGGGGCAGAGGGCAGAGCTTTGGCCCTGGCAGTGGGGTGGGATAGAGGGAAAGCTGGATCCCTCCTCATCCCTGAGGGAAGGAGGAAAGGAGGACTGAGTTGCCAGGAGGCTTCAGAGGGGCTGCACTTCCCTTTCACGGCAGCTGATCCTTTGTGGCCTCCTCAAGCAGGACCTGGTCCCTCTGGTGTTTGAGCGAGAGGAGTCGTGAGGGTCAGAGAGTCCTGTCCCAAACCAGCCGAGTTCTGTAGCTGCCTCTTCTGGAGAGCTGCAAGGTGCTGGGTGACGTGTGTGGTGTCACTTAGAGCAGTCACTCTGGGTGGTGTGACTGACAGCGGTCACTCTGGGTGGTGTGACTGACAGCGGTCACTCTGTGTGGTGTGATTGACACCACAGCGGTCACTCTGTGCGCTGTGATTCACAGCGGCCAGTCTGGGGGCTGCAGAGAACCCTGGGGTTCTGGACTCCAGTTTGGGATCAGAAGAGAAGGTATCAGAGTTTTCTGTGTCTCCTGAGGTGCAGCAGTCCCGGTGAGCCTTTCCTTTCCAGCAGGGGTATGGAAAAGCTTTAATTGTGACAAGAATGTCCCGTGTGGTTATGCTGATTATTCATTTGCCTTTTGTTTTGCCGCACGTGGAAAAGAAACCCAATCATTACCTCAGCCGGTGATTTGCCAAAGAACGAGGTGCTGGTCTGGGCAGGAGCTGTGTTATTTGGGTTCATGAGCAGAAGTCGGGTGATTCTGTGTGAGAAGCAGCAGCTGTGGGTCAGAGGGGCATTTTGGGACATTTTGAACATTTTATGACGTTTTGAACAGTTTGGGACATTTTGAACCTGCCCATCTGAACTTTGGCTCAGCTGTGGCTGCCAGCCCTATCAGTGCTCAGTCATTTCCTGTGCTCGCTGGAAACAAATCCATCAGAAACGCTGGCACCAGAGGCGAACATCCCTGTAAAACACCCGGAGCTGGGCAGGTGCCCGGGCCAGGCTGTTCCTGCTCTGCCCAGGGCCCAGCCCGGGCTCCCCTGGAGCTCCCTGCCCGCAGATGCTCAGCTCTGGGGGCACTCAGGGAGGAAATGTTCCCGTGAGCTGAAGTGCTTTCCTTTCATGCTGTCCCTGGGCTCCCAGCCTCCCTCAGAACGGGATGGAAAACGACTCAAAATTCACATCTGCCTCCCTCCTGCCCCTGCGCTCCCAGAGTACCAAAAATGCCCCAATTTCCCCAAAACTGAGGGGAAGCGAATCAGCTGAGCAGCCCCAGCTCTGGGAGGGCTCTGTCCCTGTGCAGGGCGCACCCAGGGCAGGGAGGGACCAGCAGTGCCCCTGTCCTTGACTGCTCCGTGTCTGCAGCTGCTCTCCGTCTCTATTTTATTTCACAGGCACATTTTAAATTGCTGCATGTATATGAAAAGCAAACAATGGGGCTCTGTGCCTGCCAGGGACATGAATCACGTCAGGGAAGTGAGAATAATAAAATATTGTTTAATATACTGCCATAGACACAGCAGATGTTTAACTTTCTTTCAATAAAAATGACCCCGTATCATTTTATTAACTTCAGGGATGCATTAGTCTCTTCTCCAGAAGGCAGCAGAAAATCCAACTATTGTAGCAAAAATTAAAGAGGAAATTGAAGGGGGATGTTATCGTGGCAGATTTTCCTGCTGCATTCTGTAGTTGTGGAGCACAGATTTAATGGGAAGCGGCTCCTGTCGAGTCCTGCTCGTATCTGCAAAACCAAACACACGGAGTTTGTACCCCAAATTGGGCGTCTTTTCCAAACCCGCGAGGATCAGGCTGCTGGGTCCAGCACGTTTTCACTGCTGAGGGGTTTGGGAAGTGTCTTGGAGCTGCTGGGGTGCCCAGGCTGGCCCAGCGCGGGGTAACCCCAGGATTTTGGGGATGGGGAGGGTAGAGGCCTCTCCAGCTGCTCTCTGGGACATTTACAGGCCCTGAACCCTCCTTTTGCACCCACGGGGGACAAATCTCCTGCTTTTAACTCCATCACCAAACCCACTCTGCTCCAGGAGGCTGCGAGCTGGAGAGGAGCTGGAATTGATCCTTTCTGAGACACTGCCGGTGCTTTTCTCAGTCTGGGGAGTGTTTGGATGGCTCTGCTTTCACTTCAAAAGGCTCTCAGACCATATTGTGCTTTGACATCCCTGTAAAAATATTTGAAGTGCTCCAGCACCATGAGAGGGCTTTGAAAAGCCCACTTTGAATTATTGCAGCGCTTCCTGCGTTTATAAGGACTCAAATTTGGGCAGTTTTGTGTGGCACAGAATGATTTAATCATGTTAAAGCTCATCAATTTGATGGGCCGGAATTGAGAACTGATGAGGATTGTGCACATGTGTAACGTAATCTGGGAAATTATTAAAATTTGATGGCCTGAGGTGGTGTCAGTGCCAGGCTGGGTTTGGGGCTGGGTCTGGTGCTGGTCCCTGCACAGCTCCTGGGGCCACTGCAGGACAGTAAAGGGGAAATTCCTGGGGAGATTCCCGTTGAAACAGGAATTGGGGCATCTCTAGACTTTTCATAGGTTTGACAAAATTCTAAAATGTGAAGTTAATTAAGGGGAAGCCTCTCCCACATTTTAATTGTCAGTGCCTGCCTGGAGCTGGGGGTGACACCAGCCCTGAGCATCCCCCCGGAGCCCCTTCCTGCTCCTCGGAGCTGCTCACCTCGCAGGGCTGCTCTGGGACCGTCCTGGCTGTGGAGCTGCCTCCAGCCCTGGCACTGAGGCCATTTGTCGTTATTGGGATCCAGTTATGGGTTACTGGGACTTGGATTTGTGTGTCCTGAGATCAGAGCCAAGAGAAAACTGCTCTGAAAGGGTGAGGAGATGGATCAGAGAGGGTTGGGGCTGGACGGGGCTGGAGGGGCCTCTGCAGCTCATGATAAAGCGAGGTCACCAGGAGAGTGTGGCACAGGGTGACACAGGGCACAGGATGGCAGGGGACAGGGTGACATCCAGGCAGGGTCAGGTCTCCAGAGGAGACCCCAGGATTGCCCAGCCTGTCCCAGTGTCACTCAGGACAGTCCCATGGATCTCTCAGCTCAGGAGCTGCATTTTCTGTGCAAAGTTCCAAAGCCTGAGCAGTGGTTCCCTTGTTCTCCCTGTGCACGGAGTGCTCTGTTCCTGCCAGGGCTGATTCATGGGCTCATGGCACCAGAGCTCATCCCTGGCTCAGCCCCTGGCAGGGAGAGCTCTCAGGGCTGCTGTGGGGTGGCTGTGATCCCGAGGAGGGAGCGCCTGGACAGGGCTGTGGGGTCCCAGGGGGGCTGGACAGGGCTGTGGGGTCCCAGAGGGGCTGGACAGGGCTGTGGGGTCCCAGGGGGCTGGATAGGTCTGTACTGGTCCCAGGACAGGCTGTAGCTGCCCAGGCTGTGGTGATTCCATCCTGGAGCTGCCTCCAGCCCGTCCCCAGAGCTCAGCTGGGCACAGACACTCCCTCCTCTGAAGGACACCCCTTAGTGCTCTGTACGTATTTTGAATTTATTCACTGGAGGAAAATGTCCTGATAAAGGGAGCGTGTTTAAGAAAGATAATGAAAATAGGAAGTAGAAAAATAATCCAAGGCTGGTATTTTGTGTTTAATGCTTCTGCCCTCAGTGCTCATCTCTTCCTTTCCCTGTCCCGGGGCCAGCAGGGCCCAGGCTCTCAGTCGGGTCTGTGCCATGTCCCACCAGCAGCGCTGGGTTACAAACCCTCTGCCTGCTCAGAACGAACCTCAGACCAGTGCCGGGTTACAGATCCCCTGCCTGCTCAGAACGAACCTGTCTCAGACCAGTGCCGGGTTACAAACCCTCTGCCTGCTCAGAACGAACCTGTCTCAGACCAGTGCCGGGTTAAAATCCTCTGCCTGCTCAGAACGAACCTGTCTCAGACCAGTGCCGGGTTACAGATCCTCTGCCTGCTCAGAACGAACCTGTCTCAGACCAGTGCTGGGTTACAAACCCTCTGCCTGCTCAGAACGAACCTGTCTCAGACCGGTGCCTGCTCAAACAGAGTGCTCAGATCTGTGTCCCCAGCGGGCTCTGCTGCGGAGGCACCGCTCGCTCTGCGTGTGAACAAAATCACCCCGATAAGGTTGGGTGCTGGAAATTGCTTTTTGCAGATGATGAACCCTGGGCAGTGTCTGACACAGGTTTATTGTTCAGCTGAGCAGGCTTGTCTCGCGTCAGCCCCGAGCAGCTTCTGTTAGCACCAAAAATACACAAATCAAGCCAGCTCCGAGGCTTCCGAGGGAAACACTGATGGATGCCCAAACTGCTGTAATTAACCTCGTGCTGGAGCAGAGTAAATGAAAAAGGCTCCGGTTTTCTGAGGAGGGATGTTCAGTAGACACAAAGCCGGGAGAAAAGAGGTTATAAACAATTATATATAAAACAACTATCTTGGTGAACGAGTCCCTTTCTGCGCTGAGGTGAGCAATGCACCCACCTTCCAACCTCAAATGCAGCACAGGGGCACAGCACCCCTCCTTCAGCCCTGATTACAGCCCAGCAGGCTCTGAGGTGCTCATTCCTTTTACAATTCTCTACAAGCACCAAACTTCCCTCAGAGGCCTCCTCTCTTGGTGAACGAGTCCCTTTCTGCGCTGTGCTTTGAATTCAAGGCGCCTGGGAAGGCAGAGGCTCAAAAGCACCCATGAGGGTGACTCCTGTCAGATCCTCCCTCACACTGGAACAGCCCAAGCAGCGAACAAAACGAAATCCAAACCCTCAAACTTCAAGGTGTCTCATTAGTGAGGTGCAGCGCTTGGAGTTAATTGATTAATTCTTATTTCAGTGACTGGGGTGGGAACGCTGCGAGATGAGAGGGGAGGAAGAATCAGCTGAGCCTTTGAGTCACTACAAGGCCTCATCCCTTTGATGGGAAGTGTCAGATTAATATTCCTAAATGGTCGTAATTACCTGTGCCTGGAGCTGGGCCAAGTCACCCCAAACGGAAATTGAATTCCACAGCTGAGTGCACGTTCAGCCTCATCTCCAGAGCGGCAGAACCACCCCGGTGCTGCGGGACCAGGGTGACATTTGGGGTGTGCTGGGACCAGGGTGACATTTGGGGTGTGCTGGGACCAGGGTGACATTTGGGGTGTGCCTGGACCAGGGTGAGAGCTCTGCCCAAACCCTGAGTAGGGGAACCCACAGTTGCCGCTTGTCCTTTCCCCTCAATAATTGTTGGACTGAGGTTTGCCTGCACAGCCTCTCACTCTTACTGTCAGACACCTTTGGTAATCTGCAAATTATTCTTTCATTAAACTCAGTTTGAACTATCCCGTATCAGATGGGAAATGGAATGTTGTTGATAAAACTTTCGAACTTGGGGGGAAATATTGCAATTAATTGAGTTCACTGATGAGAAAGGGTCAGGACACAGACCCAAAGCTGTCGGTGTCTGAGAGCAGCAGCAGAGCTCCTCTGGGAGGTTCTGCTGGGCCCTCAGAGCAAGGAGCTGCTGAGAGCCAAAATCCCCAAATCTCCCGGAGCACCAGGTGAGAGGCACAACCCAGCTCTCCTGGGCCGGAGAGCTCTGGGAATCACCCCAGATTTGGGTTTGGAACAGCAGCCCCTGAAGGGAGAATTATTTGGTCCCTGTTCTGTCCCTTATGCAGCTTCCACTGTTTTAATATGAGGTTTTTCTAGCTGGTTATAAATGGGATATTCCAGAAATATCAGCAGAAACATCAGCACGCCCAGTTTTGAGAACAGAGTTGGAAAAGGACGTTAGTTTTCCCTCACAGAGACATTATTCTGTAGTTATTCCAGTTTGAAATCAGCCTAAGGAATGCAACAGCTGAAGCAGCTTCAGTGATTTACCTGGGCAGGGACAGGTCAGTTACCAGGGGACCTGGGGACATTCACAAACCCAAAACCATCCCCCGGTGCCTTCGGGAAATCAAGGCTGAAGAACAAGACAGTTGTAGCATTAATTTTATTCACCTAGAAACAAAAGGTCAAAAGTCACAGCGTGGAGGTTCAGTTTATTTTGTAAACTCATTAAAAAGATGTCCGTGTACAAAAGAAGGACCTCTGAAACAACAGAACTGCAGACAAAGGAAACTGTAAAAATTCAACACATTAATAAAAAGGTTTGATTTTCTTTCTGCATAATTCCTGGCGCCCTCCATCCCAGTCTGCACGCAGCTGTTAGCATCGTTAAAACTCGAGAGGCTGACACGAAGGCGTTTGCTCTGCTGGAGGAATGTGTTGCTGAAAGAGCCAAACCCTGGAGCACGGTAACTGAAGTCAGACAAGACGGAGGGACCGGGCTAAAGGCTGCGAAATGGATGTTGTGCATTGATCTGCTCACAGTTCCAGCGAAGATTTGGAGTCGTCCTTGGGGAGTAACAGTTGCACTGAACAGGGCCTTGTCCAGAGCTGGATGTTGTCCTCACACAGCTAATGCAGGCTCAGAAATAAAAATATTGCTGAAGACACACAGTTCCAGTCCCAACGAGTGTTACCTGTGCACCAAACCCTGCAGCAGCTGCCTGAGAGGCTGCTGGGATCCCGGATCCAGTCCTCACTGCTGGACACTCCTGACTTAAACCCTTGATGCACTGTCAGTCACAGGCCAGTCATAAAATCAAACTCCTTTTTAATCTCTGCTAATTTGCAATTTGATCTGTCCCTGTTTCTACCCCCAAAATGACTCTGAGCACTGAAAATCCATGGGAATTCACTGGCCGAGGCTGCTGTGAAATGGTTTCTGTCCTGTGACCTCAGGGTGGGCTGGAACTGCCGAGAGTCTGAGGATCCATTGTCCAGGGTGGGTCAGGACGGTCCTGTGCCCCCTGGCGCTCCCCTCCAGGTGTTCCAGCCCTCAGGAGCTCAGTGAGCTCTTCCCAGGAGCCCAGAGCAGCTCGGGGTGCCCGCAGTGAGCCAGCCCAGGGGCTGCCATGCTCTGCCAGGCTGGAGGGAAGGAGCAGCCCCGCCACGTAAGGCACTGACCCGCCGTGCCCTGGCCAGCAGCCCTGGCACAGCCCTGGCACCAGGAGAGCTCTGCCAGGGGCACTGCCACTGCCCTGGTGCTGCTGGCACAGTCCTGGCACAGTCCTGGCACCAGGAGAGCTCTGCCAGGGGCACTGCACCGCCCTGGTGCTGCTGGCAGAGTCCTGGCACAGTCCTGGCACCAGGAGAGCTCTGCCAGGGGCACTGCACCGCCCTGGTGCTGCTGGCACAGTCCTGGCACCAGGAGAGCTCTGCCAGGGGCACTGCACCGCCCTGGTGCTGCTGGCAGAGTCCTGGCACAGTCCTGGCACCAGGAGAGCTCTGCCAGGGGCACTGCACCGCCCTGGTGCTGCTGGCACAGTCCTGGCACAGCCCTGGCACCAGGAGAGCTCTGCCAGGGGCACTGCACCGCCCTGGTGCTGCTGGCACAGTCCCCTCCCCGCAGGGCTCAGAGCCTCCCGTTGGCAGCCACCTCGCTCCCCTTGGATCTCTGGCGCTCGTACTTCACCGAGACGATCAGGAAAAGCAGGAGGGTCGCTCCTTGGATGGCAGCCAGCAAGAAGAAGTAATAGTTTAATTGGCAGCCGTTAATGTTACCTAAAAAGAAATGGGGAGAAAAAAAAAGAATTAATAAAGGTGATACAAATAAAAATGTGAATCTCGTCAAGTTTGAGTGGTGGAGACTTTTCTGCAGAACCAAAGCCAATCACATTTGCATCCCAGAGCAGAGTTCATTTTTAATTATCCAGAGCAAAGGCTGGCACTGCTGAGCGAGATGTGCACAGGGTAAGGAATGTTTCCTTTTGTTCTCCAATGCCTTGGACCAAGGAAAAAGAAAATGAAAATCAAAAGGAAAGAGCTGGCAACTCCAGAGATTTTAAGAAGCCATTACTGCAATTGTTTCTCAGCCTTTTTTTGGGACAAAGTTTAGAGCTCATGAGAACACAGGTGACTTCTCTGCGGCTCAGTTTGCCTTCGATGCTCCCTCAAGCTTGTCACAAATCAGTGATGTGGACAGGGAACGATGTTAAACGAAGGAAGCTCCTTGCTGAAACATCCCTCCTGTGTCAGGAACACGCACAGCTCCTGCTGCTCCTCCAGGAACAATCCACTGTGGCTCATTTCCAGCCCACCACAGCCAACTGGGCATTCTGATATCAAAGAGGCTGCAGAGACTAAAACAGGGACGTGTCCACGGACCCCAAGCAGCTGTTCCTGCAGCAGGCCCATAAACGTTCAGATTAAATGGCTTTAATTACTGAAACTTAAGATTCAATTAAACCAACTTATAATAAAATGCAATAAAATGAAACTGAGGCTTTCCTTGACATTTAAAATACAATATACATGTGCATCTCCATTTCAAGAGCAGATGTGTTTAAGGATAGTAATTATCCTTTATGAGATGGGATATTAAAGCCATGAAATCTTCATTTTTGTGGGAGAAACAAGTGAACTCAATGGCAGCAACCACCCCAGAAGTGCTGGCAGAGAGGGAACTTCCCCAGGAGGTTCTGGAGGCATCAGAAACCCCCAGTGATGTCACGAGCTGGCAGAAAGAGCAGAAACTTGGGGCACGTGCTTACAGCTCTGGAAAAACCCCAAACCCTTCGGTCACTGACTCCTCCTTGGAGTTCCCACCCTGGAAAAAACCCAGGCAGAGTTCAGATGGGAATGTGAATTCCAGCAATGCTGCACCCAACAAAAATGGAGTTTTAAAGTTACAGAGGGTTAAACAGGAGCTGCTGGGGGTGCTGCAGCCCCAGATCACCCCGAGCCAGGGCTGCGCCTGCTGGGGAGACTCAGCTGCACCAAAAAAGGTGCAAATAACGCCCAGTTCTGGTACAAATAACGCCCAGTTCTGGTACAAATAACGCCCAGGTCTGCCTGGTGTCCAAAGGCCGACCCTCTGAGCTGCTCAAAACCATGACCAGTGGCTCAGGAAAGGCAGCACCCTGCAGTTCTGCCATCTCTGGCCAGATTTAGCACCGCTGAAATACTTCACAGGGAATATCTGGCAGAGCCTCCTCCCCGGCTGTGTCCGAGGACAAAGGCAGGAGGCTGGAAAAGCCCCCTCAGTGATTTGTGTGATGTTCTTACCCTCCTGCTGAGTTTATCAGCTGCATTATCTCTACGTGGAGTTGCAGAAAAAGCTGCTTTTCTAACTCTGAGATGGACTGGGGAGAAGAAGCCTCCATGGGATGAAAATTTCACTTCCACGCTTGTTACCTTCTGCAGTTTTTAAAGACCAACTCAGAAACCCCCAACCTGTGGGCTGTGAACGATCAGACACCATCACTTTTTGGATGCAAATCCCGGTGAAATGGGAAATTCTCTGTGACCAAACTGGGAGTTTGGGCTGCATTTTAAGCCATGTGCACACACAGCAGGTCCAGCAGGCGCTTTAAGAGCTGTTCACACTCCTCCTGGCTGAACTAATTAGCCCATGAGGATGGGAGGGATTTCTGGAATTCCCAAGGTGCCACCTACTGGTGCCAATAATTATTTTTAACCTCCGCTGGCAACTCGGAGCAGGTGATTTGCTGAACTTTAGGAGTATAAATAGCCAGCAGACAGAAATGCAAAATTAACTCATGGTAATGTTAATGAAGCCACTTGAAATGAGGAAGCTGAATAATCACCAGGAGAGAGATGGGTACATTTTACTTCTCATAACCACAGAAAGCAATTTCAGTGCTTTACACCAAATACATTCTGCTGCTGCTGCACGAATTTAAATATTTCTTACTGAAACGAAAATATTTGCGATTTCTAGTGAGGAAATGCAGGAAGAGCTGAGTGAGAAGCTGAGGCCTTGCAGAGGTGTTTCCTGTGCTTTCAGGAGGGCAGTGAATCACTCTGCAGTCACATTATTTTGTACTCAGGTGCAAAATGAACTTTTAAAAAAGCAGTGGATAAATTAATATTTGAAAATAAAAACTGTGTTCAGATCAACACTGCCATGTCCCTGATGCTGAGCTGCTTCTGAGGGAAACTTTCTACTTTCCAGACTGTGAACAGTGAAAATCAAACTTACCAAAGTCGGTGTGATTGCTCATCCAGCCAATTTCCTTGATGGACACCAGAGCCAGCAGCCCAGAGCCAACGAAGGAGCCGATCCCCGAGAAGAAGAAGAAGAGCCCCATGATGGCACTCTGCATGGACTTGGGAGCAGCCGAGTATGCAAACTCTAGGCCTGGATTCAAAGATGGGAAAAAACGCAATTGGAATGGGTAAGGAACGAGAGCAGATTGTTCTAGAAGTGTCCAGAAGTCACAGCTGTGCAGTGAATCCCTCTCAGTGCTTTTAATTTATGAATCCTCTAAAGGTCCTCAATGGATGAACCCATTAAATGGACACAGAGTTTGATCTTATTCATATCACGTGTAAAATCAAGAAATCTTCTAAACCAACATATTCATCCTTCTGTTTAAAATTATTCTCAATGAAATGTATTAAACTAACTGTAACCTGGCAATTCTCCATCCCCGCCTCCCTCGTTCCCTGCTCCCTCCCTGCTGGGCAGGACTCAGCACTCCTGGCTGAGAACAAAGTGAAAATCACTCCTGCATTTGCCATGAACTTTTATTTCTCACAGCCTCAGTCCCTGAATGTGCAGACAGAGAAATGGACTGGAGCTGGAAAGGCAGTCGTTATTTAATTTCATTTACTTTTGATCTAGAATTCTCCGAGTTCATCCCATGCTAGCAGGCAATTCTATTTCAGATTTGTAGATACAGGGCTTGAACTTCCAGCTGCCTTTACTCCAATTTCAACCAATAAACCCGAGACAAACGCAGCAGTGACCACCCACGTGCAAATCTGGATTTGTGTACCCAGAGAACACACAGGGTTAGGCTCTGCCACGCAAAGATTAATGCCCATGATTAACTCTCCTTTCCAGAATAACACTCCTGTCAAAAATCAAATGGGATTATTCACAAGAGGCAGCCGAATCCATCCTTTGCAGAGCTTTTCCTGACAGGTGAAATGTTTGTTTCCAAACACTCTGCTGCATGCTGAGAATTAACGCTGCCTCCTCCAGCACTGCTCTTCGCAGGGGGAGCATTACAGACTGAGAGCTGCATCACTCTCGTGTCTGCTGCCATAAACACGGGTTTTATTCACAGCAGCACCGCCTGACTCGTGCTGCTGCACACAGGGAATTCTCTCCAAGGGAAGGAGCAGCACTCCAGGCCACACTGGCTGCTGCCAGGAGGAGTTTGGGTTTTGGGAAAGAATCAGAGCTGTGTGTTCTCGCTGAGGAACAGCATCCCTGAGAAACCACTGCTGACCAACCCCTGCTCCTCTCCCTGGGCAGGAGGGGCAGCAGCAACCTGGCAGCGAGGCCAGGAGGGAACTGAAACCTCCTCACCCCGCTCAGCTGTGCCACTGAGTTCCCTGAGCGCAAACCCCAACGAGAGAATGGCCACAGAGAGGGCTGGACAGCTGCAAACGGGCAGGGGAGGGGACAAAATCACATTTATTCTGAGAATCAGAAATGCCTTTATTCCCTAGGCTCTGCCAGCAGTAGAACAATTCAGGTTTTTCCAAGGAGTATTTACCTGTCCAACCTGGCTTTAAGGGAAATAAAGCAGAGGACCCTGAGGACACAGCAGCTCGTTTGTAACTCCTGTTGAGGTATCTGAGCTGCCACAGGGCTCCAGAGCCTCAGTCACTCCTTGGCCCTGTGCCTTTTGTGAAAGCTGAGCTCAAGCGCAACGCGGGAAAGGGTCTGAGCTGTTCCTTCTCTTGTTCATTCCGCACACTGGGTGTGACTGCTCCGGCCAGAGCAGACTGAGGGCTCAGAAGGAACCCCAGACGAGTGTCACCCTGCCCTTCCTGCAGCACAACCAGCTACATTCCTGAATCTGGGTGACTTTGCAGCAACGCTGATATTTAACCTGGCATAAAGAACAGAAAATCTTCTCCCTGCCCTCGGAGCCCCGTGGCTGCTGGCAGCCACTGACAAGGATTTCGTGCTCCTGCAGACACACCCTGCTGAGAGGAAAGCCCCTCGCCGGTGCTGGCACGGGAGATGACAGTTCCCAGGGACACCAGGGAGCTCCAGGAGCACTGACAGTCACACAGAGCATTCATGCACTCTGCGCCATCTTCTCAGAGGGACCTCGAGTGGAACTAATGTGGCTTCATCAGAAAATGCCTCGTTTTACAGGAAACAAAAACCCAAACTCCTGGTTCAGCTCCTGGGGTATTCAGGCCCTTTTTGCTCACAACAAACATTTCCACGTCGCTCTGGGTCTG
Source organism: Pomatostomus ruficeps (assembly GCA_013400735.1). NCBI lineage: Eukaryota > Metazoa > Chordata > Aves > Passeriformes > Timaliidae > Pomatostomus > Pomatostomus ruficeps. The sequence continues at coordinate 70,745 of VYZT01037083.1, forward strand.
CAGCATTAACACTTGGCTTATTTGAAAGCTGGATTGCAGAGCTCAGCTGATGCCTTTATCAACTCTAATATTGAATTGGTAAAGTATACCCTGAGTCTGGAGAGGCCTTCTCAAAAATATTGAGAATTCTGCTTAGATAACGATCAGAAAGCAGGAAAGAGCCTTTGTGGAAAAAAATAATCAAATGGAAGCGCACTACACGAAGCAATGAAGCTCTGCAGAGAATTTGTGGTGCATTTTTCCGAACATTGACCAAGAGTTTTTGAGTTATGACGCTGTTGGCGCACACCCAGCAGTGCAGAACAGCAGAGCGTTCACGTAAGGATCAGAATATTCACAGAAGGATTGTGCAAGCCTTCAAGACTTGATTCCTCCCAAAGAACTCCACCAAAGTCCTCTCAGCTGGAGTTCAGCAAACACAGAATGCTTCAAGTGCTCGACCCTCCCACAAGCTGCAGCCAGGTTTGCTATTTCCCTTGCAAGCACCTACGAACTATTAATAGTGCCTGACAGAGAGTGTGTGAGAGGGAAGGAACTGATTTAATTTTCCATGAACGCTCGTAATTCTGATCAGGCATCTGTTGATCTCAGTGAGGATTTACGTGGCACAATCACTAAACTAAATAAAAGTAATTCATTTTACTCTTGGGATAAAAATGCTAAACACAGCCTTAGTTATTAATTAAAGCAAATTAGGCCAGACTTAATCTTCAGATTTTTGTGTGTTAGTGTTTGTGACAGGTACCCTACACACATAATGACATGTACACTTTTTTTCACACATTTTTTTTCTACTTGCCAAGCAACCCAAGCACTTTATTTTATCTCCTAAGCACTGTGATGACAGCAGAACAGCAGTAACCAGAAACCTGACGGAGCAGAAGTTCTCTGTCCCACTGTCCTACGTTTGTCTCGGGTTTATTGGTTGAAATTGGAGTAAAGGCAGCTGGAAGTTCAAGCCCTGTATCTACAAATCTGAAATAGAATTGCCTGCTAGCATGGGATGAACTCGGAGAATTCTAGATCAAAAGTAAATGAAATTAAATAACGACTGCCTTTCCAGCTCCAGTCCATTTCTGTGTTCTCTGTGCCCTGAGCTGGGGCCAGCGGCAGCTCCAGAGGCCAGAATGTCACCAGGACCCGCTGGGAGTGCCCAGGGCTGAGGGAAGCTCCCCAGGGGAAGCGAAACCACGGCTGCTGTCACGAGGAGTGGAAGCAGAAGGCTCTGGGTAACCCCAGACTGAAGGGATGATCCTCCATTGTTAACATTCACAAAAACTTTTTGTATTTCAGAGATGAAAAAACTCAACGTGAATTTAAACTGCTAAGTCTTTCGAAATGTGGTTTATTTCCTCCCTTTTCCCTCAGAAAGGTGCTTCCACTTAGTAATTAACTTTCTAAACTGTGAGCTCAGTTTATAAGAGCAACAAAAAATCACAAAGCACAAATTGTATTTCCAGCACAGAGGCAGATTCAGAGCACACAAAACTGCATTAAAATCCAATATTGAACGAGCATCTTGTTTTCCATTAGGGCTTGCAAATACCCAGTGCTAACTGGGTGCCACACAGATATTTCAAGTGGTGCTTTGCTTGAAATTCAATTTTGAAAGCACAATCTTGTATAGCCAGGCTTCAAATGAAGGCAGAGGTGAGCTTTGCCTCTTAATATTGAGCAATTTTGTATAAAGATGTATTTGGGAACATCATGTAATGATAGAAATATTTATTTTCCCAGATTCCATCATTTATGACGGATGTAAAAGCAGATTTCAGACACGCCCAGACTCTCACCTGCTATGCTGGCGAAGATCTCACTGAAGCCGATGAGGACGTACTGAGGGATCTGCCACCAGATGGGCAGGTCTGCGGCGTGGTACGTGACGTTCCCGATGGTCTGGTTAATGGTCTTCACCTTCACCAGCTTCAGCCGGTTGCTCTCCAGAATTCCTGGGTGAAAGGGGAGGCAGAAAAGATTGATCTGAGGTGTAAACATTGGTTTTTCACATAAAGAATTAAATTAGAACTCAGGCCTGCATTGCAATTAGGAGTGATACAGCAGGAATGTGTTTATTCCTGACATAAAGCATTTCAGAGTAACTCTGCTTTGCTATTTCAAGTTGTTCTGCCACAGAATCAGTGATTATATTCTTATTCAGATGATTATATTCTGTGGTGATTATATTCTGTAGTGATTATATATTATTAGTGATTGTTTTCTTATTATTATTACACCAATATTTAACCCTTTTCCGGATGGATCAGCTGAGAGCTCTCACACACCCCAGTATTTTGGGGTTTTTTAAAGACAATCCCATTTTCACAAACTGCTACTCGGCACTGTTGAACCATTTCCACTGCCACCACAGCACTCATAAATTAGAAACCCTTTTGCTTATGGAAATGGCTCCAGCAGTCCTGCAGAACGGTGAAAACCCTCTCTGAATATGATTATGACATTTAGATGACACTTTTCATCCAAAGAGATCCAGGAGCTCATTAGGGCTTGATTTACAAGCAATACACTGCATAGAAAGTACTTCATAAAGAATGAAAAAGAGACGGGAGAGTGTGAAATACAAGCACTCCGAGCTTGCTCAGCACAACAGTTTAGGGTGGGAAGTGAATATCAAATAATGCTGCGGGGTTTTGCTGAAGCTGCCCCGCTGAAAGGATTGACACGAAATCCACACAACTGCTCAGGGTGACTGCAGCTCCCACTGCACCCAGAGAGGGCCCCTGGAAAAGAGCTCCCGTCTCTTCTCCGTGGAAATGCAGGGAATTTGTTCAGCACAATTCACAGGAGCAGCACCGAGTCACTGACCCTGCTCTGGATATGTGGGTTACGCTCTCAGCCTCCCATTTATTCTGGGCTCTTTCTGCTTCCTGAGCCAAGGCCTGAGCTCATCCTGGGGCACAGAGCATCCCTCCTGTCACAAAATCAGTGTACAGATGGGATACCCCGTGGATATCACACCGGGTACAAGTGACTGGGCCTGCTCCCTCTCCCAGAGCCACCCCAAGGATGCCACAGACCCCCAACATTTAAAATTCTGCCTGAGCCACACCGAGAGCATTTTCCATAAAACAAACACCATTTCTGATGCCCACTGTGATACCTGTTCTCCCAGCTCTTCCCAAATCTGTGACATAAAAACCCTGAGGGGCCCAGCCAGACCAGCAGCTCTGTGCTAGTAATATTTGTTAATTGTTATAAACATATAATATATTATATACGATAACATAATTATTTTAAAATATATAAGAGATATGAAAAACACCCTGCTTTCAGCACTCAGTGACACTGCCAAATATCTTAATAAATCTGGTTCTGAGATAAAAATTATTCTGAATTTATTCCTTCTTCATGTCAGGCCAGCCGCTACATTTTCCTCGCTTCTTTTCAGGTGCCCACTTACCCATCTTATTTTTATAAAGCTCTTCAGCTACCTCAGTGCCCTCTGAGCTATGAAGAGCTGCTGTAATTAAAACAAAGCTGCATTTCTTGATGCTTTCATTCAAATATCGCTGCCAAACATCTTAGAGTGGAACTTAATTAAAATGTAAACAAAGCAGCCGAGTCACCTAAGAGCTCAGCCGTAATTTCATTTATTTACACTCAACACAGAATTAGTGCACCTCAAAACATCAAGTGATCCTTAATGTGTTTATACTCTTTACACAGTAAGCACCGAGGCACCGAGGGCACAGCTGCAAAATACCAAACTTGGCCATAAATTTATCTCCAAACCACTGCAGAATCTGGAATCTATTGATTCTTCTCTTTAGACAAAGATAGACACGTTTCACATTCAATTTTACACTCGCAGCAGTTAAAATAATCTTAACTTCTTGCTGTAATGGTTTAAACTCTCGAAATGAAGTAGATTTTCCAGCTGAATAACCTTAAACATTGCTGCTCAGGATTCTCCACGAGAGGCATGAAGCACAGCAGATGTTCATTAAATCTAATCAGTTGTATTTTAACACAGCTTATAAAATATTTTAAATAATTTAAACAATCTAATAGGCAGCCTGAGTAGTGTCCACAGCTAATGGCTGTGAGATAGGCCAGTTAAAATGGAAATATGGCACAAACAAATCGTTAAGATATTGCCACGATTGCAGGTTCTTTATGTTTTAATGGTTCAGATTTTAATCAATATCTCTCTCTGAGGCAGCAACAGTTGCAAGTAATAGTTTATTTTCAGAATGTTAAAATATGGCAGCTATAAATACCTCCTAATGAGGAAATAAAAATTAAATTAAATATATAAACCAACACCTTGCTAGAAATAAAGAGTTTCCTAAACCCCAAGCTCGTCACAGCTGAAGCTTTTAACCTCCTGTTGTGATGAAGGGATGTGAAGTTACTCCGAAAGGTTAAACTTTCCAAACAGATTGCAAATACCCACCCCAAGAATTCACCTTTCAGTTTCTACTGGGGAAGAGCTGGGGGGGATCAAACCACCAAACCCAGGTGTCACGTTTGCAGGTGAATTGAAAAGAGGATTTGGAATGTTACAGAATTCTGCTCCATGATCTACTGGGGAAGAGCTGGGGGGGATCAAACCACCAAACCCAAAAGGGATTTGAAATTTTACAGAATTCTGCTCCATGGTCTACTAGGGAAGAGCTGGGGGGGATCAAACCACCAAACCCAGGTGTCACGTTTGCAGGTGAATTGAAAAGAGGATTTGGAATGTTACAGAATTCTGCTGCACGGCGCCATTCCCAGCTCAGCTCTCGCAGCCCCGTGTGCTCCTCCCCACCCTGATAAATCTGCTCCTGCTGGGTTTGGATTCCCTCCTGGTGAGCCCACAGGTTCTATTTCCAGAGCTGACATTTCGGTGCTTTACATCATCCCCTGGTGCAGCAGAGCGTCCTGAGAAGCACGGAATGACAGACACACTCCCATTTTAACTTTACATGACTTTGCTTTAGGAACTTCCCTCGCCCACAAAGTGACCTTGGCCTAATAACGCAATTCCCTCTCTCACTGCAGGAAATCTTAACGGCCATGTGAAGTGTTCCCGTCCCTAAAATCCCGGGATCACCGGGGCTGCAGTGAACGCATTTAATGCCATAACGCTTTATCAATATGTCCATTACCGGGATGCTGCTGGAGGCCATACATCCTAGGAAGCGTTGCTCAGAGATGCTCAGTTCCACACCAGCAGCGCTCCCCAGCTTTAAATCATCCCCAAAGCAGCTGATTTGTGGCTCCAGCCGTTGCCATCTTTTCCCTCTCATGCTGCAGCTGAGCTATTTTACACTACACTGACCCCCAGCATCAGGGGACACGGGGATAGGGGAGAAAAAACCCACAGTGGGAGGAAACTCCTGCTCAGCCATAACCCAACTTTATTATTCCACATCATGGAAAGGATTTTTAGGTAAAATTTCACCTTTTTTATACTTTGAAGTCAGGATGTCTGAAGAAACATTTTTAGAGGGTATATGCAAAGTCAACTTCAGGCAGGAAAAATGGTCCAATTTTACTGCAAGTGAATTTCTGGGTACAATCCCCTTCACTGAGGGAAATGCATCCATGAAATCCCGTTCCAGCCACCCCGCTAGGACAGATCTGAATAATGCTGAATTAAATATTCACACAGGCTTTTTAAAATGCTGCTGCAGCGAGCTGGATAATTCAGCGTGTCAGGAGAGCTCAGGTCGTGTCCTTACCTGCAGCAAAGGCAGAGCACATGACAAAGAACATCCCGACGGCGATCCTCTTCAGCGAGGAGGGCAGCAAACCGTGCCTCTTGAGAATGGGGTCCACCAGCTTGTCCTTCAGGGGGATCAGGATCAGGATGAGCACTGCATCGAACATGGTCAGCCAGGCTGCTGGAAACTGAGACGGGACACCACCCCAGTGAGTAATTCCATACTTAGGGCTTGATTTTTACTATTATTTTACAAAAAAAGATTTTGATTGAAGACTTTGATCCTACATAAACACCAGTCGCTGACTGACATTGTGAAAAGACCAACAAGAGGGTTTAAAAGCTGAGGAAAATATTCAGCTGTTCAGGTTTTCATTGCAGCTGGCTGCTCACAGATCTGTTAGCTCAGTTTCTGGCCTGTCAGAATTAAACTTTATTCCTACTTCAGTCATGAGAAATATTTAACAGCCAAGTTCTGTGAATCTTCTGTTAAGTGTAGAACTATCAGAGCTGTGCCACAGAGCAGCAGGAAATTGTTATTTAGGAGTATCAGGACATTGTTGCATCATCTTTGCCTCAAATCTGCACTCTCTAGTAAACACTACAAACTTTTAAACCCACACTTTCGTCAGGAAAAGTGGCTACACAGCAGGAGTGGTGTTTTAAAGCCTTTTCAGCAAAAACAAGGAACGCCATTCGTTTTTGAGCTAATTTAATTAAGCATAACACTCTACTCACAACTTGAGAACAATTCTAATGCCCAGAAAGGCAGGGAAAAAAGCTCGGTTTGATACCCAAAGCTCCATGCTCCTTTCTGCACAGCAAATATTCAGACTGACCATGTTTTTATTTTTAATATCCAGCCTGAGAATGGGACTCTGAACTGCTGAGTGCACTTTGTTAGAGAAAAAACCAACCCACGTCTCTGGTGCAGCTGCTGTACCAAGACAGTCACAAGGCTCAGGGCAGCACAAAGCAGATCTGTGAATAACTCAGTCACACTTGCTGGTTTTACTTCTCTGACCATTTCTGCCATCACATGATGCCGGCCTTTCTGGAAAAATATTGATTTAACAGCTTCTTCCAACATGCTGAAGGTAAAGTGATTATTGATTGAGCAGTATGAAGTAAGAAATGTGTCTCGAATTCCAGCTGATGAGTTAAGCTGGGTGTTCCCCCCAGGCTGGCAGGAACGTTTCTGTCCTGGCAGGAACACCCAGGGCAGGGAGACGGATGAGCTCTCCTCAAAGGTCACATTTTGGCCACTGAAGGATAAAAAACTCCTGATGGAAGCAGGGGGAGTTACCTGAACGCAGAACAGGCTGGGGTGAGCTGGGATGACAAATCTGGGATGTGCATCCTGCTCCTGGACACCCAGACGCCGAGGCCACGGAGCCCCAGGGCACCACCTGAACCTCCCAGAATTTCCGTACAATACTGTACAAAATTCCTGTACAATCTCATTTGCATTTCAGCTAAAGAAAAGGTGGTTTCAGGAGTTTGGCTCTGCTCACCGTGTGGATGGAGTTGGTGTCGTTGGATATCTCAGGGATTTTCAGATGGAGACTTTGCAGCACATACGTTGTCTGCATCTGGCATTGGGAAAGAGGAGCTGAGGTTAAACAGACAAGGAGTGCTCAGAGCAAGACAGTTTTCATATATCTTATGTATTTTACAACAATTTATTATAATATATATTATATTATGTATTATGTATTTTGTAACAAATATTATACCAGAGGTGAAGTGCTAACACAGCAAACTGAAAAGAACTATGGTTAGAACATTACAAAACATTTTTAAATTTTATAGTTATTTTTACTAAAAGCACAAAGAATCAGTCATGTCTCTTTAAAAACAATTTCTGCAGGTTTTTTGTCCAAAATGTATTTTATATTCTGAATCTCCGTAAGACAGAACCAGCAAATTAAAACGAGGTCTAGACCACCTCCCCTAAGCTATGTGACACAACTGCAAGATGAAACAGAGCACAATATTTAAGATATCTGAATTTGTACAACTGTGAGTCTTAACCACAATTGTAATGATTTTCTTTCCTATTATTAAGTCAAAATATTATTTGAGAGTATTCTTAATAGTCATTTTTCATCTCTCAACTTCAAGGTAAATTTCGTATTTATGAGAGAACCCCAAAAAAAATGTTAAATTAAAATTATAAAAACAGAACTGTAACCATTTGGAACTACCCACCTGAAAATACACTGTCCAGTAAGGTATGAGGGCCAGGAAGACAGGGATGATCTTGACAAGAGCTTTCACATCTTCCACTTTATCTTCCCTGAAGGGGCCGCCCCGGGACAGCTTGGCCATCTCGAAGAGGCTCTGCTTGCGGGGCTGGTGCAGCACTCCCTGGCCCTCACTGGGGAAAAGGATTGAAAGGTTCAGTCAGACACAACTGGCAACCTTGTCTTCCTTAGAAAAGCCAATGCATTTCCAGAATCAGTCACTGGTGTGAGTGACAGCACCGCAGCCAGGCCAGAACGGAAACACCAGAGGAAACCTCCTGCTGCGGAGATTCCTCACTTCCCACCCTCCCTAAATCACTGGCAGCACCTGGAATAACCTGGATTTTGTGGTATTGCTTGGTAAATCATAGAATTGTTTGGCCATCTGAACACATGGAACTCCACTGCAGAGGAGGCACCTGGAGGTTAAATCCAACCACCAGGATTCCACAGGCAGCTCTAAAGAGTGGAAAAATTTGGGCTCCCCATCCAGCTGCTTACAGCTTTCAGTGCAGGTGAGAGCGCTGTTCAGATCAGAAGGCACCCACACCATATCTAACAACGAAAGTGAACTAAAGCCTGGCAGCAGCACAGCCGGAAACATCACACTGTGAGAAACTCTGAACTGGCAGGACCCAGAGCTCAGCTGACACCACGGTCTGGGAGCAGGGAGATCAGTGAGCTCAGAGTGCCTCTATCCATCCCTCAGCCCCCAGAGAGGATCTCATCCCACTGTCAGGAACTCTGAACTGGCAGCACCCAGAGCTCGGCTGACACCATGATCCAGGCAGATCCAGGGAGCTCAGAGTGCCTCTCTTCCATCCCTCAGCTCCCAGGGAGGATCTCCAGGACTCCACCCTCCAGTTCTCCATCAAGCCTGCACGTTCTCCTGCACTCTCTGGTGTGATCAGCCCCAGCTGCTCTGAACTGAGTTCTGAACTGAGGCCACAGAGAGCTCCTCACAAACCTGTTTGCTGAGTGCTCCCCAGGGGCCTTCTTGGAGCAGCAGGAGTAGGTGAGGATCCTGAACATGTCAGTGAAGGCACTTCCATCAGGAGGTTTGGTGATGAAGAAGCTCTGCCCGCACAGGAAGACCATGAAGGAGATGCCGATGCAGACGGCTGGGACGCTGTAGCCGATGACGAAGCTCACGTTCTGCTGGATGTACGCGATGCCTCCCAGCGAGAGGATGGCTCCCAGGTTAATGCTCCAGTAAAACCAATTAAAAAACCTTCTTGTGGCTTCTGGACCCCGGTCTTTGACCTGGAGAAGATGAAAAGCAAGTCACTCAGCTTCTGGAGAAAATAAGAATGAGAACCTTTGAATTAGAATTCAAACGCTGCACTGCAGAGTTCAGGTTCCATTTCGAGTGATGCTGAAATGATTTCACTGTTTTGGGCTCCACTTGGTGTTTGATGAAGTGACACCTAAGTGAGCTGCACCATCGTGTGAGGAACCTTCCAGAAGCTGAGCACAGGGATAGAAAAGCCCCAAACACACTGAGCAGGGGGCTTCCCCAGAGAAACCTTTATTATTTCTACTGCACTGCCTCTCGCTGGGCCATTTCTCACTCAGATTAACATCCCACAGTCCACAGGAGTTTAAGTCACTATTCAACCTGAAAATCCATGTATTGCCCAATTGCTTCTTCCAGCTGTGTATACACAGAACAGTTAACTCGATTCCATTTTCTAAGCCTCCAATGAATACTTGGTAATTAAACAACAAATTCAGATTTTCACAGTCCTAATGCCTCTCATCTGAACACAAACTGAGGACTTGTCATTCTGACTTTAAAAAAAAATTAATTAAATCTGGGCTGCCTGAGGATCACCAGGCCCCAGTGAATATTTATCCCTCCAAGTCAGTGCTGTTCATGGTGTTCCTTTTCTGCTGGAAGCTCTCGGTGTCTCTGCAGTGAAAGCAGAGACATCCTTGGTTTACAGAACTCTCCTGTTCAGTTTTCCCCATCCCTCTTCATCATTGCCTACTGGAAGTTACCCCACGTTTTGTAATTAAGTCCCAGGAACTAGGCATCACTCCTAGGAGGTGATGTAAAAGAAATGATGCAAATTAAAATTTGAAATACATTAAGAAGATCAAGTAGCCTGCAGAAGAATCCATAATGCTGGATTTGTCAGTGCCTGATGACTGAAAGGCCATTAACAGGGAGCAGCGAGTCAGTGCCATGCACCAGCCTTGCTGAGTCAGTGATTTTTCATCTCTAATTGCAGATTTCCCCTTCCCACTCTCCAGATCTTCAGAACATCCACGTTCAGTTTGCAGTATGAGAAGCAAGCTGTGTCTTGAGAAGTTTTTAACACTGTCAGTGCCGATGAACAGCCTCAGCTTTCCCAGTGGTGCAAAACCCACCTGGATCATTCAGCCAAGCCCAACAAAGGGAACATTATGGGATCTGTTCCCGTGCGTGGTTAACAGCAGGGTCAGGCTCTCAGGTTAGAATGTCAAATGCAACCCTGCAGCCTAAACCCAAGAAATTCTCCCTCTCCAGCTTCAGCTGGGTACTCATTTCCTAATTTATGAGTTGTCATGTTCAGCAGTGTGTCAATGCTGGAATTCCTGCTGAGCCCCACGAGCAGCAGGACATCAGCAAACGATGACACAGAGCACAGTGCCCCAGCCCGTGTGAAGCGTTCGCAACCCATCTGATGGAGTTTCCATTTCTTCATCACAAAGTCGCAGTTCTCTCATTTCTGCAAGGAAGCTGACTGCTCATCCTGCCTCTTACACACGACCTTGCTGACCCCTCTGCAAAGGGAAGCTGGGAGAAGAAAGGCGACTTTGATCCAGGTGAGAACAGGGATGCACAGCGTGAGGCTGCCAGCAGGCATTGTCCCAGCCTCCAGCCATCAGCTCCGGAGAAGCTTCCTGATCCAGGGATGGCTCCTCTCCTCTCCATCAGTGCAGCAGCTCTGTCCCCACACGCTGGTGTGAGCTGCCTGTGAGCCCAGGGCAGCCTGCAGAACCCTCAGTGTCCCGTGGCAAAGAGCTCCCCAGGTAACGGGGAAGGACAGAGTGGGAAGGACTCCCGAACCTGCCCTGTCCGAGCCTCGCTGCTTTTCCCTGTTCCAGGAAACAGCACAGACAGCTGAGCTCCATGCCACTCCTGCTCCATTCCTGCCTCTCCCCGACCACTGTGTGCACAAAGCACTGCCACAGCTTCCTTTCTGCTGCCTTTTCAGAGGGAGGAAATTCAGCCTGATTTGTGATTCCTCGCCTGGAAACTCCTGACCACATCTGTGGCTCTTCCCAGAAAATTCCTTCACCAGTGTCCTTTTGGAAACAGAGTGACCAAAAGGACAGCAGTGCTCAAAGACAGACACGCCACAGACTCAACACAAAAACCCCAAAGGTTCAAAGTTTCTGCACGTGTCTCTCCCTCTCACATCACCACAGATCCAAAGCTTCCATTTGACTCCCATGGAAGGAAGGAGATCATTCAGAAGTTCCTGACAGCAGCATTTGCATTTGTTCCTGCAATCACCTGACAGTCACAAGTGACAAACGTAACAAACACCCCAAACTCATCCCAGGCAGCTCCGTGAGCAGCCACACAACAGCAAGGATGAACCACAGAAGCTTGTCCTCGTCCTTAGCCTACAAAAGAAGTACAAGAGTCCTGTGCAGTTAAATTTACAGAGTCCTGACCCTCTAATCCATCACTGCAGACACCACTCACTCTTTGAGAGAGCTCAGTGGTTTCGCTACACAGTATTACTCAGCTGCTACAGACCTCCAAATTTTTACACTAAAATTCAGCAAGTCCCCACATAAAGTCTGCTTCCTCTCCCATCCATTCTTACTGGCCTTGTGAATGCCATGATGTGTTTCAAACTGTTCTCTGCAGAGCCTTCAAAGCCCACAGGCTCATAAAAAGTTCAACAGCAGCAACAACAAAATAAGGTGCAGTCAGGGACCTTCAGATCTTTTTATGTGGCTCCCCATTCTTATCCAGAGGCTGGAAAACCCAAGCTCTACAAATAAATAAAGGCTGAAAATCACTCTGAAGCCATCTTTACAGCAGCAATTTCCAGCAGCAACTGTAAACCAACAGTTTCAGCAGGGCTAGAAGGTCTCTGAGTTACGGCCTGGGAGATTTACTGGCTGTGAAGGCCGAGCAGGGGAAGCCACGGCGCGGGTGAAGCCCGGCCTCTGCAATCGCCGCGACCCTGACGGAGAGCTGGCTATAATTAGAGCAATGATTATGGCTGATAGCAGCTCAGGAGCCCGCTGCTCTTCTGGCTCCAGCGCTGAGGCTAAAGCAGCTTTCACAAGAATGACAGACAGTGCCATTGTTTCCCAAGCGCAGAAAGGCCCAGGCTGCTCCAGGGAACAGGAAGTGACAGCACAACAGCCGCGCTGAAAGGGGAACTGGAAAGTGCCAGGCTGTGGGATCACATGATGAGAAACCATGCGAGAAGCATCGGCTCACACTGAGGGCAGCAGGATGAGCAGTCTGACACTTCTAGAAAAGCTGCTCATCTCTGAACGCAGCTGAGGAACGCTGCTCTGCCCCAGCTCCGCAGTGACGCTCTTTGCTCAGCTGACCGCTGGAAGTCACTCAGTCCCAGCTTTACTCAGCCCCTTTCACAGCACTTCTGAAAGCACACATTAACAGAGAGTTAGAAACCACATCTTTCCACTTCACAGAAAAAGAAGTACTGCAGTTCGGTTTCCGATGTTCCACGAAGTGATCCTGCGAAATAAAAACCCTCTCATTACATTAGAGCTCCCCACCCAGATTACATACACACATTAAAGCTGAAAAAGTCACGTGGTTATTTTTAAGAGATCTGCAATGAAACGTAATTAACGTTCTGAAAGGTGATTGTGCCAAATAAAGTACAGGATACACAATTCATAATTAAAGTACAGGATACCCCATCCATAACTAAAGTACAGGATACCCAATCCATAACTAAAGTACAGGATACACAATCCATACTTTCCTTTGCTTGCTACTTAGGGGAAAAGGGCAAACCTTATCAGCACACATCCAGCCCAAACATGTTTGCATTGTGCCCTGGCCTCCCAAGAATGTGGCTCTGGGAGACAGACTATTCTCAGAAAGAAATACAGATATAGATGTAGATACACATCTCCTCAGCAGTTTTCTACATTCCTGTGCAGGGAGAAGGCACCCAAGAGGGCCCCAAACTGCACTCCGAGGTAAGTGGCATGCTGGAATGTATTTAACAGGAGATAAACCAGGAAAAAGGAGAAGGGGAAAGAATTCAGTGCTCGCCAGAGCTCCGCTGATTATTATGGACCAGAAAGGAGTATTTCTTTTGCTTCACCCCACATAAATCACTGTGAATTATCTGCAATCCCAGGCAGAAACTGCTTCCCTTGAAATCCTGGGGGAAAAGCCTTTACAAAATCCAGCTACAATAGCTACGCTTCCACTGGCAATGGCTCTTCTCCTGCTCTGCTCTTGCCGTTATTTATCTCTCATATTTAACTTTCATGGAGCGTTCTGGGGATAAGCAGTCAGTTTTGAAAAACACCTTACAAGATAAAGCCATATTAAAGCTATTTCACTTGATGGGCTCAGGCTGGCTTAAACAGAACCAATGCACCGGGGACACACAACGCTGGGCTGGAATAATGCTTTACATTTATATACTGCCTCTGACCCAGAACTCCAGAATTCAGAAATGCCGAAGAATGACAAATGCCAAGTGCACAAAGGAGCACAAGAGGTGTGTTTGGCAAAGGTGCTGTGGTAGATCCTGCCTCTTACAAAGAATTCGTGGCATTTCTGACACCTGCACTAAGCAGAACTCAGTGAGGCAGACGTGAAACTGGATTTTCAGTTCAGTTAGCAAAGCTGCTCAGCTGTTTGTTCTGTCGCCTCTGTTCATCACAGGGTGGGAAAGGCCTCTGACACTGCCTTGGAAGGCCCTGTCATCCTTGCCAAAGGTAAAATGTGTGTCCTGTACTCCATCCGATGAACTCTTGAGGTCAAATTAACTGGGTACAGACTGACAAGGGAGGATAATTAACAGTCCTGGCCATTAATTATTCAACCCAAGTCCTGAAGATGGTGATGGCTGAGCCAGCTCAGGTACCACAGCTAAGGCAGGGGAACCAGGGAACCAGAGGTGCTAAGGGATCTGACACCCCGAAGGGATCTGACACCCCAGAGGCACCAAAATGATAACAAGGCAGAACTCAACGACTGCGTTACGCGGGGAACAGCGCTGGACGATCGGACCCCTCCGAGGCTGGGCACCCAGAGGGGTCACTCACTCAGCGCTGTGCACCCACCGAGGCGAGCCCCTCTGCCCCCCGGGGCACCCAGAGCAGCCGCACCATACCCGACCTGGTCGGCCCCGAACGGGGTGATGTTGGCCTTGACCGAGCCGACGCCCAGCCCCACGAGGACCAGTCCCACGAAGGTGGCGGTGGCGCAGTAGCGGGCGGCTCCCAGCTGCGAGCAGGGCGCCGGCGTGGCGTTGGCGGCGGGCGAGGAGCAGTTCTCCACGGGGAACAGGGGGATGTCCCCGCAGAGGCCCTGGCGCGTGTGCGGCGCGGCGATGACGGGGAAGGCCAGCATGCCCAGCAGGTAGAGCGCCATGCTCAGCAGGATGGTGCCGAACTTGCCCAGCAGCGCGTCCGCCAGCCAGCCCCCGAACGGCGACACCAGGTACGTGATGCCCATGAAGAGCAGCAGCGCCTGGCTGGCCTGCGCGCCCTCCCAGCCGTAGGGCGGCCCGTTGAGGAACAGCACCAGGTTGGAGGTGATGCCGTAGAACGCCACCCGCTCCAGCAGCTCGGCCAGCAGCACGGCGGCGCACGCCAGCCGCCGGCCCTGGAACGCGCTGCCGGCCGCCCGCCCGCGCTCGCCGCTGCCCAGCAAAGGGCTGCGC
>VYZT01037083.1:88935-142025 GCA_013400735.1 Pomatostomus ruficeps
TCCGCCGAGCCGGGGGCGTGCGGGGGGCGGCGGCCGCGCTGCCCGCAGCTCCGGGGACACCGCGGGGACCGCCCCGCTCCCGTGTCCGCCCGGGGCTGCCCCTGCCCGGGGGATCCCCAAAGCGATGCTCGGGGAGCTGCCCTGCGCAGCAGGGGCCGCACTCGCGGGCTGCCCCCGGTGCCCTGGCACGGCCCGTGGTTCCCCGAGGCTGCCGGGGTGGGACATGGCCGGGATGGGGTGAAGGGCAGCGGGGTCCCGCAGCAGGCTCGGTGCCGGGATGGGTGAAGGGCAGCGGGGTCCCGCAGCAGGCTCGGTGCCGGGATGGGTGAAGGGCAGCGGGATCCCGCAGCAGGCTCGGTGCCGGGATGGGTGAAGGGCAGCGGGATCCCGCAGCAGGCTCGGTGCCGGGATGGGTGACGGGCACCCGGAGCTCCCGCAGCAGGCTCGGTGCCGGGGTGGGTGAAGGGCAACGGGATCCCGCAGCAGGCTCGGTGCCGGGATGGGTGAAGGGCAGCGGGGTCCCGCAGCAGGCTCGGTGCCGGTGCCGCTGCCGGAGCGGTCCCGCAGCCGCGGCAGCTGTGCCGGAGCCGCTCCAGTGGCTGCCCTTGCTGCGGGGCTCGACACGCGGCTCTCGTGGGGCTGACGGGCAGCGCCGGGCCATTCACGGGCTGGCAGAGCCGCAGAAATATCCCTGCTGTCCCCATTTCGCTTTGTCTGTGACGTGCAGAAAGGATGTGGCTGACAGCGCTGCCGCCGGGGCTTCGCGGTGCATGTGAGCTGTAAAAAAAAAACCCTAAGTCACTATCAAAATGAAACAATTTCCCAATGGTTTTGTCCTCTTGAGGCCCGAAATAACGATTTGGTTTGGTCTGAGCCAAAAGTCATCCACAGTTCAGTTGTTTATCTCGGGAGGAATCTCTCGGGATAACCTTCTGCTATAACCAGCCTTCCCGGACCTCGCTCAGTGTATCATCACACGTGTCACGTTATGCATAGAAACACCCTCTGGAATTGAGTTTTCACTCTGGTTGTGTCACACCAAACTCAGCCTTACAATTCTGCAGGGCTGCTCTGCTCGATAAGGTCCTGCTAGAACAGCTCTGCTGGTCCTGCCAGTCACCCGGGCACTGCAGAGATAAATCAGGGGGGGCATAAAGACCAGAGAAACCTGAAGGGTTTGGTATTCTAAAACAATGATTGTCACTAAAATTTTGAGACAAAACAAGTGAATTATTATGTTTATATGTATAAATTTATAAATTATAATAATTTACTATGTTTTTGTGCTTGTACATACCAGCAGAGTTCCTGTGCGGCGGTTTCTGTGGCATTCTGCATTTCCTTTCGTATCTTACCCTTTGCTCCCACTGGCTAACACAAAACCTGTTATTCTTGGGGACATCACTGCTCATTTTCCTCCCTAAGGTTATTTACTCTGCCTTTACAAATTAAATATTTACTCACCTTCTTCTTCCAATTCGACTTTGAGTGAAGTCAGACAAACATTTAGGCTGTGGAGCCGTTCAGAGCTAATCTAGTGGAAAGCAGGTTTGGCATTGTTGCTAGTTTAAATAAGTCTGAATAAGCCAGAACAAATGTTCGTATTAAATCAAATTGTTTTTTAATTCCAGTGAGATTGTGGTGATCTGTGAGCACTGTGCACTCAGGTACAGTGGCTTAGGTGCCTTTCCTGGAGTCGTGGCAAACATTTTGGTGGCAGTTTTGGTGGCTCCAGCTGGGACATGGGATGGTGGCTCAGATAACGTGTTTGAGGATGAGAGGGCACGGACGGGGTGAGTTACAGCAGCTCAGCTGGCAGATGGTTGAATTTATGACCACGTTAATGCAGTCATTTGTGTGAACACATCGCCGGTGACCTGTGCAGGGCACAGCAGCCCACGGAGCTTCCCTGGAGTTCCTCACACACCACATGCAGGAATTCCTCATACACAAAGTGCAGGAATTCCTCATACACAAAGTGCAGGAATTCCTCACCCCAAGCGCAGGAGTTCCCAACACAAAGAGTGGGAATTTCTGACACAAAGTGCAGGAATTCCTCCCACCAAGTGGATGCTGTATCCTTGCACCCACAGACCTCCAAACAGAAAGACAGCAGAGTGTGAAAGCTCAACTTAATTCCCATTCCCAATAAAGGTGGATAAAGGATTTGAGAGGAAGTAACTTGTGTCATGTTCAGTTCCTGTCTTATCACCCGCTGTAAATGTCATTTAGTGCAGTAATATAAATGAGCCTCAGGGAAAGAAAAACAATTCTGGTCAGGGAAAAAGCAGAGACTATCAGCTAGAATTAAGTCCAGCTGACTAAAAGGCTGGTCGGGTCACCACTAAAACCATCCCGTGCAGGTATTTCCATCCAATATTGGTTTGCTTAGGACTTTATGCCATCAAAAAACCCCAAAAATGTATATTTATGACCAAAGGCTTGGGCATGTCACTTCTACCACTGATCTGCCGCACCTGAGGTTGTGTGCACGTGGCAAACTTTGTATCCTGGCTGTTAACACACATAAAATACGCATTCAAATTCTTATTCGGCTTCACTTGCATCTGCCTACGTGCTTAGGATTTTATTTATTCAATTTTTTTTCGTATTGAACCGTAGCAACTTTTGGTTAACTGTAAATGAAGCAATGCCATTGTCTCCGGGTTGAGCGCCTGCCAGCATAGATTAATTTTATGGCTTAATGTCACCGTGTAAACTCTGTTTATGATATCACAGCTCTTCCAATAACTGCTTCATCTTTTCATAAATAAGATACTCATTTCCTGAGTTTAAAGTAAGTGGTGACAAAGGTACCAGAATCTAATTTGGCGAAAAATCAACTTGCTGAAACAAGTGGTGTAATCAGTGTGCTGTGGGCTTTATTCCTATTGGGGTGCATAATCTTTAATCACCTAAAAAAATATGAGGAGTGAATAAAAAACTCTAAGCACAAGTCTTTGCTTGGGCTGCCACTGTTCAGCCTCAGAAACGAGATCAGAGGGTGTCAAGAATGAAGAGAAATTAATCATCCCTGCCCCTTGAAATGCTTTGTTCATCTTTTATTACTTGGTAGTAGGGAGGAATAGAAATCTAGAATTGATAGGTTAATTAGGAAGATTTAGATAATGTATTTTGCCAGTATGTGAACGTTTTCTGGAGAGGGAGAGATTGTTCTGGCTCTCATTAACTGGGCAGTTGAGGCAGCCATCCTGTAAATCTCCGGGTAATCAGCTGGGAGAGAATTAAACCCACAAATTCAGTGGTGCTTATCATCCCTCTGGACAATTGTCTTTTAGCTTGGACATTTACTGGAGTGATCCTGAGCCCAAACACTTCTGCTGTTCAGTCTCACCCTGTCCGCCAGAAGTTTGAGAGGGAAGTAAAACAAAGGACATGTTGCTTTAGCAAGTATGAAAAATGAGATATTTCCAAAGAAAACTGAGAGGATCGAGCAGGGTCTCAGCTCCTGTGATGTGCTGAGCTCCAGTGGGGATTGGGAATGTTCAGGTTTGGGATGTGCTGAGCTCCAGTGGGGATGGGGAATGTTCAGGTGTGCCCAGGTTTGTGATTTCCTGAGCTTCAGTGGGGATGGGGAGTGCTCAGGCGGGGCCAGGTTTGGGATGTGCTGAACTCCAGTGGGAATTGGGAATGTTCAGGTGTGCCCAGGTTTGAGATTTCCTGAGCTTCAGTGGGAATTGGGATGTTCAGGTTTGGGATGTGCTGAGCTCCAGTGGGGATTGGGAATGTTCAGGTTTGGGATGTGCTGAGCTCCAGTGGGGATTGGGAATGTTCAGGTTTGCGATGTGCTGAGCTCCAGTGGGGATGGGGAATGTTCAGGTGTGCCCAGGTTTGTGATTTCCTGAGCTTCAGTGGGGATGGGGAGTGCTCAGGCGGGGCCAGGTTTGGGATGTGCTGAACTCCAGTGGGAATTGGGAATGTTCAGGTGTGCCCAGGTTTGAGATTTCCTGAGCTTCAGTGGGGATTGGGAATGTTCAGGTTTGAGATTTCCTGAGCTCCAGTGGGAATTGGGATGTTCAGGTGTGCCCAGGTTTGGGAGAGGCGCTGGAATGACTCTGCTCCCTTCAGGAGCCCTGAATTGTGCCCTGACTTGTGCTGTCTCCACTCAGCAGGAGCTGCTGCACAGCTGCTGTGCAGAGCAGACAGCTGAGGCACAGAGATAATTAATATTTTTGGATGAAGCCTATTTTGTGCCAGTCAAGAAGTGTCAGTGCATCCACCTACCAGGAACTTCTTGGAAATCAAACATCCTTTGTCTGCCAGTAATTCCATTAACTCGGTACCAGCTGAAACTCAGCACGTGGATGTTGCTGGGAGGAAGATGTCACAGACAACAGAGAAAGGTTCACAACTGAAATATTTTAGAAATAAGCAGGCTTTTAACTCCTGTGCCTCCCTGTGCTGAGTTTGGAACTCCAAAACTGTTTCCTTCCGTGAAAACCTGGGAGCTGCAGATTCATGTTGAAGGAGGGGAGACTGCTAGCCAGGAGGAGTGAGAAGTGGTGATCAATAATGCAGGAAATAAAAAATTAAGCATTGTAAAACACTTCGTAGATGTGTTAGGGAAAAATGTTTTTTTCTACAGAAATCTCAAAGTGAAAATGTGTCAGAAAAGGGCCAGACCTTTTAGCAGTGTCTCTGCACACATTAGAGAGCCAGAGAACACCCTCAGAGTTTCACTTCTAAGCTTTGTAATCTCCAAGGAGTATAAAAAATATTCCAAAAAAAAGAGAAATTAATTTCCTGAATTCTAAAATGAGTGGGACTGGAAATACTTCACCCAATATTCAGATGTGGGTAAGTGCCCCAGTGTGAGCGGTGACCAGCGTAATGCGCTGTAAAAAATGCTCCTTCCCATTATTGAATGGCTGAAGTTCTCCCTGATGGTTCTTCCTAGGAAAAAACCCCAAATCTGGGATCTGACAGCTCAGCTCCGTTTTAGAAATGTTATTCTCCTCAAGTCATGGCTTTGGCTTCCACGAGAGTTTCAACAGAAGGGAAAATATGGCAAATTCTGGATTTAAGCAATGATCACCATTTGTTAGAAATTTCTCTCCTATATTAAGAATTGTGTTAGAGACAAAACGCAGCCTTGAGCTTCAGCATTTCCAGTGTTGTCTTTGATTGCCAGACAGCAGGAGCTGCCTGGATTTTTATTTTTCATTCAGAAAGTGTTTGTTGACGGAACGGCAGAATACAGTGACCGCAGAGTTGCCAGGAGGAGCAGAGATATGGGTGATGTGGCTCCTGTGTTCGGCTCCGCTCAGGGACGTCTGAGGCTTCACAGACAGATCAGCCTTCAGCAAAAATAACTTCGCAGCGCTCCCTGATCGTGTTCCTTGGTAACAGCGTATGTGTGAAAATCACAGGCTGCTTTTCCTGCTTCTGAAGGTGAAAAGTCATTTAGGAAATACGAAAATATCGCTGTAAATTTCAGTGCTTAAATGCTGCCCAATAACTCTGCTCCTGCACACAGGTGCGTAATTGGGAGCCTGTGACTGATGGTATTGAACTCAGTGGGATGTTTAGGGGATTTAAATCAGGGAATTTGAATTATTCGGGGAATATTTGGTAATTTTTCCTTCTAAAGATGCATGCAAATTTTTTACGTGCTCCTGAGTAGAATAAAAATCTGTAAAAAAAAAAATAAAAATGGAATTAGTAGAGGTAATTCAGAATTTCTGAGCCTTGGAGCACTTGAGGGAGTCCCTCTCTATTTACTGCAAACAGCTGTCGTTCCCCAGTGGGATCCGGAGCTGCGGAAAGCATGGAGGAAAAAAATCATTCCTTGGATATT
Source organism: Pomatostomus ruficeps (assembly GCA_013400735.1). Lineage (NCBI taxonomy): Eukaryota > Metazoa > Chordata > Aves > Passeriformes > Timaliidae > Pomatostomus > Pomatostomus ruficeps. Next base: position 94,754 of record VYZT01037083.1, read on the forward strand.
TAAAAAGATGCTTTTGATTGGAATTCCTGGCTGAGTTCCTTGATTCCTGAGGTCCTGAGAGAGTTATTTTCCAATTAATTGCAATATGCAAACATATTGCTGGTACATGGTGGTGATTTCTGGTAATTGGAATGCTGATGGGGAGGAATCCTTTCAGACTCTTTAATGAGCACCTGGGAAGGGAGGGAATGCACGCACCAGCATCCCCAGCATTCACCCGGGGGATTTGCTGCTCACAGCTGGGAGAGTTGGGCATCATAATTCAGATTTAAATTGAGAACCTCTTCCAGGAGCAGGGCAGGTACCTGGAACCAGCTCGTGGGGCACCTGGTGCTAATACTTGTTCAGCAGTGTAAATAAGGAGCTTAAAATCTGCCTGTGCTTTGTTGCTTATTGGTATTTATTGTAATTTATGGGTCTTGTTTCGAGCAGCGGAATTAAGAGGAGTTTCTCTTTAGGATAAGGAGGAAATGAATCCATCACAGCAGCATGTGTTGTGCCCGTGGAGCTCTCCCTGGTGCAGGGCTGGTGCATTCCTGCCAGGGCCTCCAGACATCTCACAGCACTTTCAGCACCAGGTTCTGCAGTGAGGACGAACTTCTGCAGGACAGAAAATCACATTTCTTGGGAGGCCGTGAAACAATCAGGAAAAGAAAGCTGGTGTAGTCCAGGATGAGTTTTCAGGATTTGATTGCCAGGACAATTAATATTTGATGAAGAATAATTCAGCTGGGATAACATGGAATGAGCAGAAAACATTTCTGTGGTGTGTTCATGGCACTGAGGTGTAAACTCTGTGTCTCAGCAGGCACAATGTGCTCATTGCTATCCAAACACAGCTTTTTTCCTGTATTTTTTGGCTGGTGTTCTCAGGAATATTGATTCCTGATCCTGGTTTCAGCGAGAGGAATAACGCTGTCTGTGATCAATCAGGTTCCTGACTTTGGCAGCCTTCGCATCCCTGTTCAACGTGAGGAACCGTTGTACCTGGAGGTGGATGGATAAGCTGACACCAAGGGGGGTTTGTTGTGGATTTGGGTTTTTTTTTCTTTTTGGCAGCTGAGATTTTTAGAACAGGCTGTGAAGGTGTTTGTGTAATTACCTTTGTGTAGTTTTTTGCTTATGCTTCAATTATCCTTTGCCTGGTTTATAAATGGGTGAGCTCAGACAAGAAGCAATTAATCCCATAATCAACCAGAAAGGGAACACAATTCAGCTCTGGCTTTCCTGGTGTATTAATTGTTGATATTCTGTGGTTTTGGTAGCAGTGAGTAGCTGGACATGTTTGTGCTTTCCTCACTTGCTGTCCTTTCTCCAGGGGTCCCAGGGGTCTGAGATCTCTGAGGGCAAGGTCTCACCTCAGAAGGGTTTTCAGCATAAAAAGCTGAAGCTCAGGCAGGAAGGATCCTGTTTATGCTTAATTTCTGTGGATTTTCAGCAGTTCTGGTGCTAAGGCTGGGCCATGGAGTGTTTTATTGCCCGGAAGGGTCCCGGTGGTGAAGGTGACAAACATCTGCCAGGAGAAACCCAGCCTTGTGAAGAGCTCCTGGTGGCTTGGACCGAAATGGCAGAAAGTTGGATGTCAGAGCAAAGTTTGTCAAGGAAAAACGTTTTTATTAATCTCACTTCATTCACTGGTGTGCCTGTACCATAACAGTGATTTCTTTATTCCCTTTCTGTTTGTTCCCCGACGAAGGAGCCATCTCCAGGCTGCAGGCCACGTCTGTGTCCTCCAGGACGCGTTCCTGTACGAGAGCCCGGCGGAAATAGCAGCTCTGAGCTCCACGGAGGAGTTTGATGCAGCCCTGGCCATCCACCTGTACAAGGGAGGCCGACTGCTGCAGGGTAACCCTGTTTGTGCTTAAAACCCCTCTGGAGACAGCTCTGCCGGGGAGGAGGGTGAACCCTGACTGGTATAAATGGCTATAAATACACAACCCCCCCCAGAGTGTCGATGTTCCGTTTGTCCACTTCAGAAATGCTAAAAATCCTTCTCAGTGGGAGCTCTGACAGGGAGAGGAGAGAAGAAAATAAATGTACTTTTAAAGCACCTAATGCTTTTTGTAATTAAGTGCTTTAACTGCATCAAGAGAAGAGCTTTATATTTGCTTTCCAGCGAACGGGTTCTGTCAGAGGACAATGGCCTGGCTGAGCAGAGCTGGGCTCAAATGGAGGAGAGCAGCGAGGCTGATTTGATTTTTCTGCTCAAAAATGAGCCGGGGTTTTTCAAACTGAAATAACATTCCTGTCATCCCTGTCAGCTCAGCTCCAGGAGACAGGCTGTTAGCAGAGAAATCACAAAGTTCTCTGTGGCCACACAGAACACAAATTTTAGCTGCCATTAATGAGACACGAGGAGCACTGGCTTTCCAAATTCCACACTGGCACCTGCTGGGATTGCAGGTCCCTTTTTGGGACCACTTTGTGTCACGTCAATCCGATCACTCCCTAAAGGCCCTGAATTCTGTCCTTCCCTCAGATCCCAGGAAAGCTCTGCTGGGTCAGCCTGGGGCTTCAGGAGAGCCCCCAGTTTGTCCTGCAAAGCCTGAGCTGGGATTTTTGCTGGGCCTGGGTTTGTTCTCTTACAGAGCAGCTCAGATTTCAACAGGGACCTAAAATACAAAATAATTCTGCAGAATGAGCTCTGCTAACATGAGTTAAGGCTTGCTGGAATACAGAGATGATTGGGTTTTTCAGAAGGATTGAATTGCTTTGGAAGAAGCTTATGGAAAGTCTGAGATCATCTCTCTTTTTTTGGTGTTTTGACACATTGGCCAACTTGTCATTGCTTTGCAGGCAGCAGAATCCCTTTCGGGATCATCTTTGGTGGGACAGATGTCAATGAAGACATCAAATGCAAGGAGAAGCGCCAGGTGATGGGAGCAGTGCTCGAGGAAGCCAGGTAAGGGCACGTGGGGAGGATTTGTGGCAGGAAATGGCATTTTTGCAATGGCAGATCCTTTGGGAAGGGTTCCATAAATCCTGGAATCACCGGAGATGTGTAGGCCGGCAGAGAAAGGCTGGACTGCTTGAAATCCCTGTGATCTCTACCATTGATCTCTTTTATGATTCAGTGGTGGAAGTGGAGCAGTTTCATCAGAAATTTCAGTCTTGTGCAGTCCGTTTGTTTTAAATTTCCTGTTACAATCATTTCATTGTCCTGTTGCATCTCAGGCTCAAACCCATTCTCAGAGGCCTCAGGAGTGCCTGACTGAAAAGCAGATCACTCCAGCACAAGCAGATTTTGTTCTTTTTATTTTTCCTGCAAATGTGGTCCTTTCCCTGGTCCATGAGCAAAGCAGCAGAGACTGAAAGAAGTCGTTCAGCAGATTCTCTGATTTTTAGGTGCAATCACAAGGGAGGATTTTCAGGGTGCTTTAAAGTCTGGAAAAGTTCCCGTGACGTGTCAGTGTCCCCATCAAACGCAGCTCAAGAACTGAGCACAAACCAGAGGAAATCACTCAAAACTGAAAACACTCCTGAGCATTTTCACAGTTTCAACACCCGCAGGAAAGAAGGTTCCTGGGTGAGCCAAAGGTCTGGTGGCTTTAGCAGTGTCTGACCCTGGCCGTGGTGGGGGCGGAAACCTTTCCCTGCTGGGAGCAGCAGCTCAGGGCAGGGCAGGGGGGATTTGGGGGCAGAACCGGTAGCAGGATTCTCCCTCCTGGTTCTCTCTGTGACACCTCTGTGTCCCAGCTGGTGCTGGCTCACCCAGCCCTGGCAGGGAGCTGCTGCTCTGCCTGAAACCCCCTGTAAAATGTGGTAAATGAACAGATTTTAAAGACAGCAATTAATCCCACTCATGGAAAAATCATTAGGGCACGATCTCACCTCTCCCTGTGACGTGGAGTTGAAATAGCTGAAGGTCCCACTCAAGAAACCAGTTATATATTGTTTATATATTGTATTTATTGTTGTATTATTGTGCAAATATTGTATTTAGTGTTTAATCCCACTCATGGCAAAATCCTTCGGGCACGATCTCACCTCTCCCTGTGACGTGGAGTTGAAAGCAGCTGAAGGTCCCACTCAAGAGAACATTTATATCTTGTTTGCTCTTGGTATCAACTCATCAGAAGTTGTTCTTTAAACAGCTCCGAAGGAAAGGCAAAACATTTAATGTGCCATAAATTTCAGCGCTGTGCAAAATGAAAAAGACATAAAAACAGTCTGAGTGTGTCCATGTGATCCACCTGTGTTTAAAATATTGTCTGTCACAAACACAGCTCGGACAAAAACTCTGCTCTGCTGAATGTTTTTTAGTGATATTAAGTCAGGAACCTGATTATACCTTAATAGCTTGAATTATCTTTGATATTTCAGAATATATTAATGCAGTTTACAACATTTTCTCCGCTACAGGAGAAGTAACTCAGTTTTCTAGAAATTATTCTGAATGCGCCTTTCTCCAGTAGCATCGCCGGTGTTATTCATTGCACAGTTATTAAAAGAAACATTGATTTTTTTTCTGTATTGATTGCGGGGTTCTAAGCAGAAAGCATCATGAATTGTAGATTGCTTGTCCAGTACAATATCCCTCCCCATCCCATAAAACAAAGTATTGAACACTGCCTGCCCTTACGAGGGTTTCATTTTTAATCAAATCCCTCTAAATGCTGCTTGTACTCCTCCAGGGGATTTTTTTTTCTCCTATTGAACGGTATTTTGTAGACTTAGAAGCAACATCTTTTTATGCTTGTTAATGTGATGTATTGGGGGTGTAATTGCGGGATCTGGGCAGGGAGCAAGTGCAGCCTGACAAAAGCAGCGTTTGCGAAGGCTTTAATAACCCAAAAGCTTTAATAACCCAAAAGCTTTAATAACCCGAAAGCTGCCGGGCTGTGTGTGGGAAATTCACTGTGGTCCCACAGAGCAGATCCTACAAACAAACGGAGGGGAAGGAGGTTTGTGTCAGCAAGCAAAACTGGGGGTTTTAATTCACCATTTATGGGGATTCTAATCAAGGATTGTGGTTTTGTGCTCTGAAATTGTGACGTCTCCAGGGGAGAAGCACTGGAGTTGTGGCTGTGCTGGGCTTCCTCTCTGACCTCTGAGGAGTCCGACAGGTGGCTCAGGACAGGAACTTTTCATAAATTATATGAAAAAAGCCAGTGAATCACCAGTGCAGCGTGTGATGACCTCTTTCATGTTCAATATCTCCACAAATAATTATAAAAAGGAGTTTTGCTAAGCAGAGCTGTCTCCTGTGCAGGAGGCATCCAAACATCCTTGTCTTGCTGCGTTGGTTTAACCCCTTTGCTGCTGGGGCCAGCAGACAGCCTCCTTCTGTCCCTCAGCTGGATAAGCCTCTGCTCTCAGTTCTTATCGAGATTTCTTTCTGCAGTACTTTTTTTAATGTTTGAACACTTTCAGCAGATGATCCCAGCTGTTTTTGTCCCTCTGACCAGGTTTGCCGTGGCGTTCACGGTGAAGATGAAGGAGCTGGCAGCAGCACAGTGGGTACGTTCCTGGGGTGCTGGTGATGCCTGCAATATCAGCACTGCATCCTCCAAAATGTTCCTCAATATTGCTGCAGAACTGCAATGATCCTCGTTGCTCCAGTCCTGTTTTTCCTGTCACGGAAAGCATTTTGTGTTCGTGTACCCCGGCAGGGCAAAGGGATCTGGCATTGGAAGCTGTTCAGTGTTAGCAGAGGGTGTGGGACAGTTTAGGAAGGTCTCTGCAACATTTAAAACCAATCTTTTGTTGTTCCTGAGGCCAAATTATTTCTTTTTGCAACATTTACTAAACTTTAGTTATAGTAAAGAATTTGGAAGTACAATCTGAAAATTCAGCACTGGGAACAGAACGAACTTCCCGAGGTGAAGGAGATTTTCTGGGCTCAACCACGAGCACCAGGTCCAGCGAGGGGCAAACATTTTACCCCATTTGGGATCAAAGCAGCGGGGCAGGACCTCCCTCCTGCAGGGAGGGGCTGGCTCCGCTCCCCTCACCTCGGGAACCATCAGCCGAAGCTGAACAGTAAATGCCTGAAGTTGGAGTGGAGTGCTTGGTATCTCTTCAGGTCGAATTTGCATCATAATGTAATCATTAATGCACTCCTGCCTAAAAAGTAATCGCTGAGAGTGGAGCTTGCACAACACAGCGGTAAATTACACAACACCCTCGTTCAGGATTAATTGATTCTGGAAATCTGTTTGCATTCAAAGGGTACATGAGCAGACACAGGATTTGGTGTTTTATTTCGCAAATGTAATTTGATTTTAACAGTTACTACAATGAACTTCGGGATGGGTGAATGTGCAGGGGCACAGCTTCTCTCAGAGATCTTAAGCAAGAAAAGGATAAAAGTATCAGAGGCTGAGAAGAAACAAAACTGGACTTTGAGATCATTTCAAAATCAGCACCTCAGACGCTTTTAAGTACCAGACTTTTATTTTCCCTAAACGCTTGGGGCCTGTGAGGCTGAGCCAGTGTTTTGGAGCCTGTGGCAGAGAGGGAATTGGAGGCAAATCTGCCCAGTCCTAAACTCAAATCCCACCCGTGTCTCAAATGCTGAGGTTTGAGTTCCTGTTCTGCTGGGTCTTCCTGGAAAGGCTCAGAGAAAATGTCACAAATTTGCTTTTGGGCAGGGAAGAGCGCAAGCACCTCCTTCCAAACACTGGTCATAGGATATTCAGGATTTTTATATATTCACTCCCTGCTCTGGACTGCCTTATCCCCCTGGTGTGGCCTTTAGTAAAGATAATCAATTAGGAATTTAAATTACAAACGTGGCAGCGATTGCACTGCGCTCAAAGGCTGTATCCTCGTCCGAATTCAGTTCTGTTCCAGTAGATAAATTACCCCTAATTATGAGTGTGCACTCCAGCACTGTAACAATCTGTATTCCAGGTGGGTTTGAAACACTGTGAAAGCTCTCGTGCTTATGGTCAGGGTTTTATTCCAGCGGCGTAAAACGGTGCAGGAGAATTTCCTGAGCCCGTTTTATCCGCCTTCAATTTCATTTCCATTCTCCTCGAGCCCATTTAAAATAAAGAACAGAGGAGGAAATGGATCTGTGAAGTGTGAGCCCGTCTCTGTGCCCTGTCTCACAGAACTCCTGCCAGGGGTGTGTTTGCTCCCGGGAGCTCCAGCAGGGCATGAAAGGAGATGTTTCATTTCAATTTCTGGGTGAAACTCGGTGGTTTTAGGGACCCGAGGGTGTCTCACCCACCTTTTCCCACCTTCTCCTTTCCTGGTTTTCTGCTCTGCTCACTCTCAGCTCTCCCAGCTGCTCTGCAGAGGTAAATTCTGAATTTACCTCCAGCTGGCAGCGCTGTCCCCATCGTTTGCAGGGGTTTTGTCACTGGCAGACCCTGCGTAATTCAGAATGTAACTTAGAGAAGGTCCAGTGTTAAGTAATAACCTAATGATGTATTAAACTCTTTTTTTTATTTTTAAATCCTTTAAACACAAAAACTCCTGTGAGTTCTGAGGGATAAAGTCCTGGGATCTCCTCCGGCTTCCACCGCAGCCCGGAGTTGTTTCTCCCCCTCAGTTCCCACGTGGATTTGCTGCTTTTCCCTGTGGATTTTGTGACTTTGGTGCCTCTGACTCTCAGAACCCTCCTCCTCCCCATCTGTCGGCTGCTCAGAGATGGCTTTGGAAGGGACCTTTTATTTCAGTTTCTTTCCCCAGCTCATTTTGAGTCACTGCAGAGCCCGGGCAGGGACGGAGGGGCAGCCACACAGGAGCAAGAGGGAGAACCAAAATCTCCGCAATTAAACAAAAATCCCTTCTCTGGCTTTTTGTTTCCTGAGCTGCCTGGTTCAGGAATTGGTTGCTTGGGAGTTTGTTTCTGAGTTAATTCTCTTTTCATTAAAAAAATGCATTCCACCAATCCGCAGTTGGAGTTACAGAAAGATTCTGAAATAGGAAATTGCTTCTTTAATCACCTAAATTAAATAACGAGCGGAGCAGCACTTCAGGAGTGGTTTTGGAAGTGTAGTAATTACCTCTTTTACTGCAGCTATTCTAAAATAATTTATTTTGCAGTTTTGAGTTGTGAACGTTCCGCACTAACTACCAGGCACCAGTTCTCCTGGATAGGCAAGTTTGTATATCTGACAGCAGTTTCTGGAACTGATATTTTATAAATTTTATTATGGATAAATAAACTGGATTTTCAAAACTAGACTTTCAAGACCAACAGGTTTTTTGGGAATGAGAGGTGATTTTCAACTAGATAATTGAAAATTATTTTATTCCAGGAAAATAGGGTAATGATCATAAGAAAGTATAAATATATTTTTTAGTTTGTATCCTAACTTGGTAATTGTGTTAATTGTCAAATTGATTCATTGCTACCATAGATGGTCGTAGTAAATGTAAATTCCATTGCTGACTGGTGCCTTTTGTGTTACTTAGTGTAGCTTTCTGATGGTTTGTTTTGATTTTAACAGCCAAAAAGCCCACGCTGCCTGTATTTTGTTACTCTTTAGTTGTGTTTTATTTAAGATTGAGCAGATATTTTTATGTTGAACTATAAAAGTTACTTTTCTTCTCCTTTTCTTTCAAGCCCGACGCCAGGAAGAAAATCTACGTCCAAAGTCAAGGTGAGAGCTTGGAAATACTGATTAAACCCTCCATTTCTTTAATTCATGTGCTCGTTCCTGTTGATTTGTTGTGTCTCTGCCCTGGACGGATTTTGCTGGAGTGGGCTGGGGTTTGCAGAGCTGCTCACTGGAATTGGGCTCTTGGCATTAATTCCAGTTTCTTACCCACCATTCCCCACCCTTTTGGTGCTTTTATCGAGGTTTTCCCAGCTGCCTCGCAGAGGGGATCTGGAAGGTTGGGGGATGCTGATTTCTCCAGAGTCTGCAGGAGTTCTGGTGCTGAATAATTGTGTTCTGAAATTAAATCCTTTAAATTCCAAATTCCTTTAAATTCCAAATTCCTTCAAATTCCAAATTCCTTTAAATGCTGTGAGCTGAATTCCCAACCCAGTGACAGCCAACACGTTCCTCACCCAAGGTACAGCGCTTAATTAGTATTTCAGGTGTGATGACTTCATTTCCTAATTTTATTTATTTAAAAATAACTGTTTATGGGTTCCAAAATTCACTCCATGTTATGTATTTCACTTTCAAAGAAAATGCCATTCTTTTCAGACCTGTGCTGTTGCAGTAACTCATTGTGAAGTCTGTTTAGCCCACATTTTGTCTACATTGAAACCTCTTGTGAGGAGTAATTAACTAAGAGATTAAACAAATTAATAAAATGGTTTCATTATTAAAATAATTAATCTTTAACATGAGGCTAAACAAATACATGAATGTGCAGGACAGATTAATATTTAATTTGTATATAAATTTAATTTATTTCCTTTTACGCTGGGGGCTCTGGCTCTCAGCCGCCCTGGTTGGGACTGAGGTGCTCCCTCAGATGGGGTTTGAGTTTTAAAAAGCCAAATTTAGCAGGGCTGTGTTGCTGGAGGAGTTCAAACCCGGGGTGATTGTGCAGGATTTCCATGGAATTTCAGTGGGATATCTGTGGAACCTGAATTGCTGGAGAGAGGAGCAGCTGTGCCTGGAGCAGGAAAACTCCTCTGCCAGGGCCACAAAGGCTCCAGGAGCCTCAGCTCAGGGACATTAAACACGGGATTTTCCCTTTTTTTTAACACAGGGATCAAGACCACACCCAGTGAAACCTTTGACTGGTACAGATTCCTACAAAATGCAGGTAAAACTCTGTTTTCCTTGGGTTTATTGCATTTATTCCTAACAGGTGTCAAGGGTGAAGGAAACTTAGGATCAGAGTTAATGAATTATGTCATAAAGTGCCTGAATTATCTGAAAAGTGGCAGAATGTCAGTCAGGTTGGTTTGGTTGGTGAAGAACCCAGACTGGATTCAGATTTCTGGCCCCAGAGTGGTCCCAGCCCGTGGCTCAGTGTCCCGAAAGGCTCTGGGAGACCTGGGCACGCTGGGTTTCACTGTGGGACACAGCTGGGGCTGCCTCCATCCCCGGGGAGCTCCTGAGAGCAGAAATTCCTGGGGATGGTTTCTTTTTGGTGCTCGAGCCTCTCTGCTCTCACCAAAGAGTGCCAGGTGCCCAAATTCCGATCCTGGCAGTGCTTTCATCACTCCATCTCCCCCAAATGAATGATTTATGGGCGCTTGAGCCTGGTGAAATGATATTCAGTATTATATATTCAATATAGTAAATTGTTTAAAGAAATAAAAATTTAAAAATTATTTTAAAAATAATAAATAAATAAATAAAAATTCATCAGGCAGATCTCTGACAGCTCAGCTGTTCCCCCGTTCCATGGCATTATCCCATGGGGAAATGTGACCCATCACTCCCAGCCAGCGTCAGTTTGGGACGGAGCTTTGTGAGGCGATTCTGTTCTCAGTAAATCACAGCTCATGAGCGCGGTGCCACCAAGATGAGTAATTCTCTGACGTGAGATGATTTGTCACTCGTAGCAGAGCCTGAGCATTGGTTTGATCTCTTGTCCAAGCATTCTGTGATTAAATGAGCAGCCAACAGACTGAGCGGGGGAAGCTCCCCCTGGAGTGATTCCTAATAAATTAGAGACAGTTCTTTGCCTAATGGGCACTAATGCAGAAGTGCAAAATAATTCATAATGTGCATGGAAACCAAACTCAAATGTGACTCCGACATCTGTGCCTGATTAAATAGTAACTCGGGAAGCAGCACCAGATTATTCAGGATTGTTTTTGCGACTGTTCCATCTCGTTTGTCTTCTCTGCCTCGTGCCCGTGTCCATCTCTGGCGGCAGCCGGCGATTTCCACTCCTTCAGCGTTCCAGGATTTTGGCTGTGCCTCGGTGCTTTCCAGGGACTCGTTAGGAGCTCCCACTGAGCTGCTTTTTCTGGGCATTTGCACTTTTAAACTGTTTGAAATTCCACCAAACTTGGAGCAAGCAGTAGAAAACCCCAAACCAGGAGGCAGTTTTGCTCAGAAGGATGAGATTTTGGCACAATGAAGTGCACTAAAAACACCCTGAGCTTTAATGCAGAGAAAGCTGCCCAATCTCCTTCAGCTCGTGGCATTTGTGAATTTATTTTTTTAATATTTTTTTCATGAAGTTCTATTCCGTATCTGAAGGCATTTAATGATTTTTGGGGTGGGAAATATTTCTCCAGATAACTCCTGCCTGTATCTTTAGCAGACCCCTCGAATATTTGTCAAATTCAGGATTCCCACAGCAGAATGCAAACAAACAGAACAGTGACTATTTTAATTCTTTTAATCAATTAAAAGATTTTAATTCATTTGAGGCTTCGCTGTTAAACACCCTCGGTGTTCAGGCCATGCAGTGTCAAATTATTCTTTAGAATTAAATGGGCTCTTCACAATCCTCCCAGACATTTTTCCACAGAACAGACTTCTTAGGAATATTCTTTTTCCTGATTTGTTTTTCCAGTCAGAGGAAACATTTGCTCGTGGTAAATACGACACCAACACAGGAACAGCCTCTTTAAATCAGTGTAACGGCTTCAAAAAGAACTTAGTGGTGGATTTGAGTGAGTGGCAGAACGCACCATGTGCGTTTCATGGTGGGAGACTCCCAGCCCCGAATTTGAATGGTCCTGAACCGAACTCCAGGGAATCCCAGCTTTTTTACACTGCATTTGCCACTCTGGGTGTAATGTAAACAGCAAGTGCCTGACACACATTGAAGCAGTGCTGTGAAAGGTTGTTTTTGTTGTTTTTATGGGTGCAGCACAATCTCAGCACAAAAATCACGGAATTGGGATTTTTTTCATGGTTTTAGCAGCAGCTCTGAGCGTGGCAGAGGTGATGGTTTGGTGTTACTGCTGTCCCCAGCTGCAGTGTTTCCAGGGGCTGGTTAGTCAGCATTTACTGGCTAAATCTGCCCAAAAAAGGGGGTTTTAAAGTTAATTTGCATTCTGGTTAGGAGTCAGCCTCACAGTTTGTGTGCTGGGGCTGAGAGACTGTGAGAGCAGCAGAGAACCCAAAACCAGCAGATTCCAGCCCAGAATCTGGGAACGCAGCATTTCCAGCCCGGACTCTGGGAACACAGCATTTCCAGCCTTTGGGAACGCAGCATTTCCAGCCTTTGGGAACGCAGCATTTCCAGCCCAGACTCTGGGAACGCAGCATTTCCAGCCGAGGCTCTGGGAACGCAGCATTTCCAGCTGAGGCTCTGGGAACGCAGCATTTCCAGCCCCTTTGGTGGCTCAGCCTATTTCAGGAGGTTTCACTGCCTGTCTGGAGATCAGCCCAGATGATCAAACTGTTTTTCCCTGACCCCCCCCATTGCAGGAATCTAAATTCAGCAGCAGCCGGGGTGGCAGCTCTGGCAGCCCTATCTATAGACTCAGGAGAGGCAGGGGAGGTTCGGGCTGTGCTGAAAATGGAGTGGCAGGAACTGCCAGGACAGAAACCTGAGCCTGATCCTCTCTCAGCTCAGCTCCGGGCTGGGCAGAGCTGCTGAGCATCGCAGGCAGCCTGGAGCATCATCCCAGCGTGAAAAACTCCTTTGATTTCAGCAGTGGGGCTGAGCCTTGTGAGATGCAGACCCCATAAACATCAGGGCATGCTGTGATTAGGAGATGCAGATAACTAACGAGGTCTGCACTAATTAACTGAGGAGTCTTTGTTCAGCCAGCAGACAGGACTAAAAACGGCGTTCATGGGAGGTGCCGTGGAGCCCAGGGTTGGTCAGGTGCTTTTTGCAGCAGCAGATGGAATGTGCAATTTGCTTCTGTAATTTGGTTTTTCTGCCCTCACGTGATTCCTGCCTCGAGTACGGCTGCTCTCCGGGCGGGAGGAGTTCCCGTGACCTGTCCTGGCACACACAGGGTTTACAGAGGGGCTGTATTTCCCCAAAGCTGTGCTGGAGAGAAAAACCCACCTAAGGAAAACCAAACAGCAAAAGTTTGTGCTCTTATACAGCTGCCCATGGTAAAAATTATATTATAGCAGCAATAAACTGTGTTCCCCAGCTGCGCTGGAACCACAGAGCTCCTTTGTTGTCTGAGCCCTTAGAAATAATGAGAGATGGGGGAAAAAGGATTGATTGAAAATTTTGCAGTCTGATTTCTCTGGATTGGTGGCCTGTCGCTGGAAGTTTCCAGGTGCATTTGACTTCTGTGTCCTCACAAGCAGCTCAGCAATCCCGGCCATTATTCACCGCTGGGGTGAGCGGCAGCACAGACACTCGGGACAAAGCTGTCGCCTTGATTTCTAAGGAACAAACTGCTTTGTCAAGTGATAAATGTCCGAGGCCTGCAGGTGGTGAAGGGTTTTATTGAATTAAGGACTGATTGGGCTCATAATTGTCAATTTTCTGTGTCGCAGTGCCCTCGGTCACAGCCAGAGTCAGGACAGGGCCAGGGCAGGCTGGTGCTCCGAGCACCGGGGGTTCTGCAGGAATGGGACAAACCCAAACTTGGGGTGCCAGGAGGCTGCAGGAGCTCAAGGGTGGGATTTCTGCAGCGTGCAGGGAGCTAAACTGAGGAAAAATTCTGAATTGAGGGATTTAAGGTATCAGAGATTGGTGCCAGAGCTGGATGAATTTATCTGTTTCATTCTCCAGAAAATGAAATCAGCGTCTTAGGGGCTGAGATCTCAGCAATAAACATGGATTTGCTCCTCTAGGAGAGCAGTCAATACTTTCAGGTGCTCAGCAGATGGAGAAATGAAATATTTTCAAGGGGACTAAAGGACCTGCTTTGGTTCCAAGTGATCAGAAAAGCAAATGGGGTTATTTTCCCTCCCCACCTCATCATGGCTGGGATTTTGTTTCTGAACAGAACCAAAAATGGACAAATAAGCCCAAATAACGTGGGCTTGGTGTTGTTCTCTAAAGGGCTGTAGAACACAACGGTGAACTTGAAATCAGGGGTTGGAAAATTAATTTTTAAATCTTCTTTACCTCTCAGCCAGCTAATGCTTGGTATTACTCATTCACTCGAGGCCCGCAGCCTTCAGTGAGATTAAAGATTTGCAGGAATACATTTATTTTTATTGTGCATCTATGACTGCTGTGTTTTTCCCTGACGGTACCTGGAGGGCTGGAGTGAAATGAATCTGCACTTTCAAAATCTCTTTCGATAACACTTGTACTTATTCCTGCCTGTCTTACAAAAACAATGTCCTTACTGGAGCGTCAGGAGTTATTTAGGTTTTTGTGGTTGCTGTGTTTTATGCTGGCGTCTGAGTGCAGGTTTTTGTGATGGTTCAAGTGTCCCAATCCTGATCTCTCCAGTAACCAGCAGCAGAGGGAACGGCCTCAGGTTGTGCCAGGGGAGGTTGGATTGGAGATTGGGAAAACTTCTTCACCCAAAGGGTGCCAGGCACAGGCCCAGCTGCCCGGGGCAGGGGTGGTGTGAAACCCCTGCAGGGGTGTGAGGGATTTGAGGGATGTGGCCCTTGGGGACATGGGCGAGGGGTGGCCCTGGCAGTGCCCTTCTCTCTCGGTGTGTTCTTCCCAGCGTTCTGGAGAGGGCAGGGCGTGCTGGAGCCAGGGCTCTCCGGACACAGGGCTGGTTTTGGTGGGGTTTTCCCACTCGGGAAAGCAGCAGGAGGGCGAGCAGGGCTGCAGGCAGCTCGGGGTGGGGTTTTCCCACTCGGGAAAGCAGCAGGAGGGCGAGCAGGGCTGCAGGCAGCTGGGGGTGCGGATTTCACCGCTCTCAGTGGAAGGGAAGGAGTTCCACAGGTGCTGCTGGAGTTTGAGCTGGGGCGGGCAGAGGATGAGTGAACTCCCAGTGCAATCCTGCAGGGATGCTTTCTGTGCCTCTGAGTGGGGAAATCTGCCTCTAAAGATGAGTTAGGGGATGGCTGAGACCTGCAGAGACAAGGAAATAAAACCGCAGCAGTTCTCCCTTCATTCCTTGGAACGGCAAATCCTTTCTGACTGGCCCTTTATGGCAGTTTCAGAAAGGCCCTGTAGGACCCAGCCTGCAGCCCCGTGTCCCCACAGCTGCTGTTCCAGAGAAAAGCGCATTAAACCCCTGACAGACAAGCCAGGTCTGTAAATTGAGGGGAGAGTCTGCTGGGAGAGATGGGAACATCCTTTCAAAACAGGAGAGGCCAATTGTGTGAGCTGTTTTCATTAATAAATATTATTTCAGGTCGTTTTGCTGGTGAAACAGTTGGGCTGTGATTGATGGGATTCTTGGGACAAATACCTGGGAATGGCACAGGAACTGGATGGAAAAGTCCAGCTGCCTGTGGGACCAGTTTGCTCTTTCTCTTTGGGTTCAGGTGTTCACACGGGGAGCAGGAGGGCAGTCAGGGCTGCCCAGAACTGCTCTTTCAGGGCTTTAAACCCCTATCTAATAAAAGTGAAAGGCTGACAGCTGTGAGATGGAAACAAAGAGCTGGTGAGACACAAGAAGGAGCAGCTATTTCCAGAGTGCAGTAATTCTGGAGGAAATACAGAAGCAGGAGAAGCTGGGTTCTCACTGCCGTGCGCCTGAGCCCCCAGCACTGA
Source organism: Pomatostomus ruficeps (assembly GCA_013400735.1). Classification (NCBI taxonomy): domain Eukaryota; kingdom Metazoa; phylum Chordata; class Aves; order Passeriformes; family Timaliidae; genus Pomatostomus; species Pomatostomus ruficeps. Next base: position 110,189 of record VYZT01037083.1, read on the forward strand.
CTCTGAGTTTGGTTAATCAGCCAGAGCTCAGCAGCAATTAGTGAGTCCATAATTTAACCGGGGTATTTGTGCCCTGTGGGTGGCTGCAGTGCAGGCTGAGCTCTGGGAATGCTCTGTAGCTGGTTTGGTGTGAGTTTGTCATAAACTGAACCCACAGCTGTGTGTCTGACACCAAACCGTGTCCGTGGCCCAGCACACCACAGGAACGGCTTTTCCCATCCCAGTGTTTGGGTGTTACCAACTACAAATTTACTCTTTCTATGGACAGAAACACTGAGAACCACACAGAGCTGTTCAGGGCACTCCGAGCTGGGCTCTGGTGTCCCAGAACACCACCAGCAACCAGATTTCTCCCAGCCCTGCACATTCTCTGGACATAAACTCCATCAAATTACATAAATCCTCACTCTGAGGTTGATGCAAGAGCACGAAACTGAGGGAATAATGATAATTTTTCACAATCCACCCCATCACTGCGTTTACCACTGTACGTGCTCGTTCACGGGACAGTTTGGAGCGGTCAGCTTTTTTATCTGCATTAATGAAAATCGCTTTAATAATTATTTGTTCCAGGCATTCCTACAGACACAGAGCGCTTGCATCTGTTCCTTTTGATCTGCGGACTTCGAAGAGTCAAGGACCCTCTGTATTTAGTGGAAGTTTTCTCAGGTGAGTGGTGGCCATTTGAATATTCTCATTTTGTCACTCTTTAAGCGTTTGTAAGTTTGGCGTGAGCTGTTTCATTCCTTGCAGGAAACGTCACCGTGTATTTACATTTGAAAAAAGGAATCCTTATGTAACCGTGGATGTGTTCCTCACATTATTTCTGTGCCACGTCTTCCCCACCCTGCTGGGAATAACAGAGCATTAAAATCAAAGCAGCATTTGATGGTTTCGCTTGCTGAGAAAACTGTTTTGCTGTTACATGCAATATTGATGGGAGACAAAAGAAAAGATCACCCACTTCAGAATAACTTCTTTATCTCGCCGTCCCGTGGCTGCCACGGTGATTTGCATGCGGGCTAATTAATGCCATTGAAGTTGCAAACAAATTTCGCCCCCCATTGTTCTGGCTGAGCGCTCAGGCGAGGCTGCGGCTCGCTCGCAGTCACAAAGGGAATATTTTGTCAGGTTCTGTTTGTGTCTGTTTGTGTTCGAGATGGAAATTCAGCCTGCACTGTTCAACTTATTTTGATAACCCTTGAAACCTTGTGCTGCTGAGTAACAACTGCAGTTTGCAGTGAGCTGCAGTGCTGGATTCTGGTGTTCGGAGAGCAGCGGATTTCTCTTGTGCACATAATTGAGTAATCATTGTAATGGTCGCAGTTATTCCACAAGTTCCTTTACACGGGAAAATATTGAAGTGAATTTGGCTTAGTGGCCAGAGCCACTGCGTTATGCAGAGCATTGTTCTCCTGGGTGATTCAAAATTAATATCTGAGCTTGGTTAAATAACCCCGGAGCCAGGGGAGGCTGCAGAAGCAGAAAGGCTAAATGCTGACTTTCAGATATGCTAATATTTGAGTTCTGAGGAGGAGTGCAGGGCTGAGCACAGAATCTGGTGCACGTTCAAGCTTTTAAGGAGCATTACAATATTTGTCTAATTCTTCTTTAATCATTGAGCTGCTTACTTTGATTTAAAAATTAATAATTTTGATTAATAAAATGTCGTTCCTCTTCTGTTTCAGATTGGCACAGAAAGGATCCCAGTGTCCACCTGGGCATTATCGGACCTGCAGTAAGTTGCTGTTGCAGTTTTTATTTCTAAATATTTCCATTTCCCTGTGCCTGAGATCCCACAGGTCTGCTCCAAAGGGAACCTGGCTCAGAGGATTGCTGGTAAGGAGAGGAGAAGGTGCAGACCTGGAAGGTGCAAGGGCTGTTCCCAGCAGGTCTCAGCTGTGGAAGTGATTCCAGAGCTCCAAGGTTCAGCTGTCAGTCCTGCCCTGCAGGGGAAAACGCTCCGGGGTTTTCCGAGAGGAGCCACTGAGGCACCCAGCTCCCTTCCTCCCTCACCCAATTGCAGAAAGAAATTCTGAAGAGAAAAACCATCAAAATATTTGTATTCTTACTATTGGCTTCTGTTGTTACACCTGTGGCATTTTAGACAATCACAAACTACTAAAAGTGGGTCCTTTTGCAAATATTTCAATGGGCATAGCTTAGGAATGAGCCTGTGAAATATTCTGAGAGGCAGCAGCTGCCATGCAGGAGAGATTTTTCCCCAGGCATTGCTAATGAGGGTTTCCAGGGCCCTGGAGGGGATTCAGGTGCTCATTGCCCCTGTTCTTACACCTTCTGTTCCCGTGGAGCGCTGGGGCTTTGTTCCATCCCAGCTGGACTCTGATGCCGGCTCTGAGGGTCTGGTTCGTACACAGTTAGCAGCTGCCAGCACCCGGCAGCAAGGCCAGAGCTGTAGCTGACAAACAAAACCACAAGTTTTTTACATTTAGAACCTCAGAGCACTAAAGCCTGGCATAAACTGAGGTTTTTTACATGTCCCTATCTCAGAATAACCTTAAAGTTGGTACCTCTGTCCTCATTCTGCTTCTGTGTGCTCTACAAAACCCACAGCAGGGCTTTTGGGAAAATCCGTGCTCTCCCTGCTGTGCTGCAGCACAGGGCTTGGGAAGGCACCTGGAGCCGGGGTTTAACCATGGGACGGGTCTGGGGAGGAGCTGGGCCATGGGGAACAACCTCTCCTGATGCCTGGAGGGTTCTAAAGCTCCCCTGTTCCAGCGGGGCGATGTTCCCTCGGTATAATCGCTGACTCTTCTCCACACGAGCCTCAGAACTCACAGGCAATTTGCTTTAGAAAAACCCAGACAGGCTCTCTATAGGCAAATAAGAACAATTTTCCCGTTTCCTCGTTCAGTTTTATTCTTTTGTCAATTGTGGGACACAGGGTTTTATTGTTAAAAGCTGTTTTTATGTTTTTATTTAGTCTGGGGGTTTTTTTTCCGTGCCGATACACAGAATGATTCGGAGGTGAACTGGTGTGGAAGGCAGATCTGGAGCAGGTGAAATGAAGCTGTGCCTCAGAATCCAGAGATGCACTTGCTGCCTCCAGTGAGGATTTCAAACATTTCAGTCGTCTTTTTAGATTTGCTTCACTTTTTCACAAGCTAATGTCTTTACAGGCCAGAAATAACCCCGTGGCAGTGCACGGGCTGGATCAAGGGCTGAGCCTCCTTAAAACATTTTAGAGCCTCTTTCTCTCCTGGAATGAAAATATTGCTAAAGGAAAAAAATACATCCCAGCTCTGTTGGTATTTAGCTGTACTTTCCTTATTCATGTTGCTTCTCAAACCACAAAAATCTTCAGAAAATCGGTGCCACCGTTTATGAAGCATGTAATTTTTTATTGTGCACATTAAAAGCCCGTACAGTACGATTATATTAATTAAGAAGAGCAAGAACAAAGGCCCACACTCTATTTTCTGCTTTGCTTCCATGAGATTATATATTTGCCGCTATAAGATTATACATTATTCCCTGCACGATTGTCTCAGACGGTGCAATCGAGGTGAGGCTGCAGGAGTGAGGCCTGGGTTATGTAAAATCCCCAGCATTTGTCTCCACTTCCACTTTCCCTTTTGTTCATTTCTGTAACAGAAACAGCAGCTCCTTCTCAGCAGCTTCCAAGAATAGGAGCTTATGAAACTTCTTGAAAAAGTTAAGGCCACAGAAGTTGTGTTCAGCTGCTGGGTGACTCCTCAGAGCTGATTTTGGGTTTTTCACCATTTTTTTGGGCAGCACAGAGCGATGCTCCAGCAGATGAACACTGGAACGTGGGGTCACTGCTGCTGGGAATGATGCCTTGGAGAGGCTGCCCAGAGCAGGGGCCAGGCAGGATTCAGAGAATAAACTGGGGATTTATTGCAGGGCCTTCAATAGGGACACCTCGGGCCCTCAGAGCCTCTCCAGGAGAGGCCACAGCCAAGCTGGAGCCCGGGGCACGAGTTTGCTGCACTTGGATCAGTTTGGATCCATTCCCAGATCAGGGTTCATTCTCCAGTGACAATTGCAGGGGATGATGGAATTGAGCCCAAGTCTGTCCCCCCTTTTAGAGGCTCCGTTTCCATCTTTGGGGGCCTGGGCCAACGAGGTGTCCTTGAGGGTTTTACCTTTTGTGTTCAGTAGGAATTCAGTCCTTAGTGCAAGTCCTTAGCGCTTGAATCTTTACATTTATGAAGCCCAGTTTGCATAAAATAATGAACCTTGTGTAAAATAATCCTGACTCTTTACCAAAAGGGATTTCTAAATCACTGTCTGAGTGTTCTCCATCTCATAATCTGAAACAAAACCCCAACAACCAATCCCAAAATATTTATATACATTAAAAAGGAAATGTCATGTTATTCCCAGTTTTATAACTGCTGGAAGCTGTCATGTATCAATCTAATATCATCAGTCAGTCTTAATAAAAAAAGTGGAGTTCTGTTCTTCATGTCTGGTTAAGGGTTTTTGAGTTCTGTTTCTTTCTTTTAATCATGTTAAATGAGACCAGCAGCCAGAGCTGAGCTTTGTAAAGAAACCTGCTGGAGTTAATCACCCAGCGTGGACAACTCTGTAGTGACTGCAGCTTGCCTCCCTGTTTCACTGCTTTTTGAATTTGGTGTTTATTGGGTTTTCAAACAACTCTTTCTGTCGGAGCATAGAGTCCCTGTGACTGTCTCAGTTCACACCCAGACTCTTCCCAGGGTCACCCAGGCACATTTTCACTCTGTGTGTAAAGGGATGGTTCCTCATGAACCAGCAGCAGATCTGGGCTCTGTTAAGTTCTCTCCTTAAAACTGGATGATAGCAGATGCCGTCCCCTCCCTGCGCCAGCAGTGCAGCAAAAGCAGAGCTCTCATCACCCACAGGAGCCTGCTGTCCTCACTTCCATCTCAAAGTTAAAACTCAGCGCCCTGCCCCTCGCTCAGACAGGAGCTGTCACGCCAGGCATTTCAGACAAGCACCAGTAACAGGTCTGTGGTGTGATTTCAAGCATTTAAATATTTTAGTTGAAAATGTGCTAAATTTGGTTTTTCTTCTCTGGGTGTTTCAAGCGTAAGCGGCAGTGGTGGCGCTGACCTCCGCGTGTGCTCCTTTGCAGGTTGATCCGCTTTACACGAGTGAAGTCAAGGAGAAAGTGAAAAGGTAAGGAGTTAATGTTAAACCTTCCAGCTGCTGAATGAAAGCATTTGGCCGCCCCTTTTTAAATCAGGGATGTGCAAATGAGGGTCCCTGCACAGCTCTGGGTGAGAGGCAGCCCTGTTGGGATTATCTGGCATGGAACAGCCTCAGACAGGAATTCCAAACGTTTTAAGTTTCAGAATAACCGCTGTGTTCATGTTTTGTGTTAAATCACACCTGATTTACTCTGATGTAGATTTATTGCTCACAGAATCATGGAAAGGTTTGGGTTGGCTGAGGGATGATCAGTTCCAGGCTGGGCAGGGACAGCCCCAAGCCCCGTCCCAGCTGGATTTGATTTCCAGGGCTGGAGCACCCCCAGCATCCCTGGGCAGCCTGTCCAGTGCCTCAGCCTTCCCAGGGAAGGATCCCTCCATTCTTTTGGGTTTTCTTGTTGTTTGTCTCCCTTGGCTCAGGAGCTCTCCCCGGGTTTTCTTTGAGGTCTGTCCCTTGTTTCTCTCCCCTGGCTCAGGATCTCTCGCTGGGTTTTCTTTGGGGTCTGTCCCTTGTTTCTCTCCCCTGGCTCAGGATCTCTCTCTGGGTTTTCTTTGGGGTCTGTCCCTTGTCTCTCCCCTGGCTCAGGATCTCTCTCTGGGTTTTCTTTGGGGTCTGTCCCTTGTCCCTCCCCTAGCTCAGGATCTCTCTCTGGGTTTTCTTTGGGGTCTGTCCCTTGTCTCTCCCCTGGCTCTCTTTGGGGTCTGTCCCTTGTCTCTCCCCTGGCTCAGGAGCTCTCTCTGGGTTTTCTTTGGGGTCTGTCTGTTGTCTCTCCCCTGGCTCAGGAGCTCTCCCCGGGTTTTCTTTGGGGTCTGTCCTTGTTTCTCTCCCCTGGTTTTCTTTGGGGTCTGTCTGTTGTTTCTCCCCTGGCTCAGGATCTCTCTCTGGGTTTCCTTTGGGGTCTGTCCCCTGTTTCTCCCCTGGCTCAGGAGCTCTCCCTGGTTTTGCTCTGCAGGGCCCCCGGGGTGCATCTGCTGCCGGAGCTGCCCCAGGAGGAGCTGCACGCGGCCGTGCGGAGCTGCTGCGCCGTGGTGAACAGCTCCAGCTCCGAGGGCATGTCTGCGGCCATCCTGGAGGTAACCCCCATAAACCCCCTGGCCAGGTTACTCCTGGATCTCATATCCCCCTCCAACCCTGGAAATGTGTGGCAACACTTTATGTTCGTATTTCAAAGCTGGCAAAGACAAAACTGAAATGTTTCTCTCTGCAAGAGTTAGCAATTAAGGTTTCCTTCCCGTGAACTGACAGTTTTTCATGCTTTGTCTGTTTATTTTTACAGGATAGAATGTAATTTTATCAATCCTGCTAAATTAACAATACAGACCTGAGATGTAGAAATCATTCTGATTTACTGGGGCTGTCACCGTCCTTGATTCAACACCCACTTCCTTATAACGTTGCTAGAATGCACTTTCATTTATTTTTACATCCTTTCAAAAAGTAATCTAAGAGCTGTATTTGGTTATTTAATCCTGAAATGATTAATGAATGAATGACACGCTCAGTTAATTCTTTTGCCATCACTATTGAAAATTAATACCCGGTTTTATTTCATACCTGTCGAAGTAGGGCACCGCTTGGTATTAAATGCTTTCTCAGAAAAAAAAAAATAGTGCACTTAAAGTGGAAGTTCTTTGGGCAAATGCCTTTTATTGTTGCATTTATTTTGGTGGGTGCTGAACGCTGGTTCATGGTGATCTCAGAACTTTTACATAATTTATGTTAATGAATCATTTCTGTTGCTAATGAGCGGCATTTCCAGCATTCCACACACCTGGAAATCCTCGTGAGTAGGAACGGAGTGAGCATGGTAAGAATGAGGAAGGGCAGGTGATGGTGAGGCAGCAAAGGTGCATTTCCAGCCCAAAACGCCGATGCTCAGGGGCTCAGGCAGCTGCTGCTCCTCAGCAGGACCCTGCAGTTCCTGGCTGGGACATTCCCAACCCTGCTGTGCCGGGCCAGGCAAGTTTGTGTGGCTGGGATGAGAGTGCAGAGACTCAGAGAGGTGGAAATTCAGTTTCTCTCACCAGGTTCGTGTTCCCCTCAGGGCTACCGTGGAACACTTGACCAGAAATCAGCCTGGATCGTTTCCCTGGAGCGTCAGGGAGTGAGAGAGGCGGAAAGCAGGGCAGGAAGGGACACAGCAGCAGGGCAGTGTCCGAGTGCCCGGGCTGGTGCAGGGGCTGTGCCAGCCCAGGACTGACGGACACGGCGCAGGTTCCCCTCAGAGGGTCGGGATTTGTGTGTTTGCTGCTGTCTGTGGGACTGCGTGCCAGGCTCAGAATGCCAGGCTGCAAACATCTCCCTCAGAGAGGCAGCCCAGTCCAGAGAAGTTCTTCCCTGGCGTGGCAGGGCCATCTGCCGAGACCTTGTTCAATAATAAGGCAGAAAAACTCTGCAGAAAAATCCTCTGGTCCTGGGCTGGAGATGCCAGGCTGGAGTTTGGGAATGCAACTCTCGTTACCTTCAAAGTTCAGCACTTAACGAGGTCATGAATCTGTGAACAGGATTTCAGAGCGAGATAAATATATAATAGATAAATGAGATAAATATATAATAGATAACTGAGATAAATATGTGATCCCATCGAGTTCAACCTGCCTGAAGGTAGGGAAGAGCTGGGAGCCGTCACTAATTACTCTGTCAGCCAGTGCTGATATCTCCCAGCTCTGACCGTAACTGATCTGTTTGCTGTTTGGCGTTTGAGGAAGGGAAAACAAACATTACAGCAGCCATTAAAAATGCATCTCCTCCTCGGGGAGCTGGGGAGCTCTGCACGTTCCTGGGCACGCGATGGTGGCAGAGGCACCGCTGCTGCAGAGGCTGGTTTGGGTGTTCCCTAAATCCTGCTCAGAAAGGTTGGTTTGGGTGTTCCCTAAATCCTGCTCAGAAAGGTTGGTTTGGGTGTTCCCCTAAATCCTGCTCAGAAAGGTTGGTTTGTGTGTTCCCCTAAATCTTCCTAAGAAAGGTTGGTTTGGGTGTTCCCTAAATCCTGCTCAGAAAGGTTGGTTTTTGTGCTCCCTAAATCCTGCTCAGAGCAAGGTTCTGACTCCAGCACCGTTCCACTGGAGCTTCTGTGCTCTCAGGAATATCCCAGCTGGTGTAAAAATCATTAGGTTGTGATGCTTTTACCAAAAAGAAGCCAATTAAAAAAAAACCTTATAGAAAAGGAAGTTGGACAGACTCTGTTGTGCTATAAGGCAAAATCCAGTCTTGGACAACATGTGAGGCACAGGCCAAGCAGTTTGGAATAAAAGCCAGAGCAAATTATAAAAATAAGAAAATAAAGATGAGGGGATGTTGTAAAGCAGTAAAATTGAAGAGTAAAGGGTGGAAGGAAGAACATGAGGGACAATCAGAAGACAGCGTAGGAAAGAAATAAATAAAGTAGTAAATAAACGCAGTGTTTGCTCTCCCAGCCTGGCATTGCTGGGCAGAGATGTTTATTGGGTAACGTTGCTCCCACAGCTTCCATTTGCACCCTGCCTCCCTCTGCAATGGCTCTGAGCACATTTGCAGTCAAAATAATGGAACAAAACAGATGGGCAATGGGCTGAAACGCTGGTTTCTGCTATTATTCCTGGAACCCAGGTCGGTAAATGACACATATTTTCAACAATGCAAATGCTTCTTTTTACAGCTTAAAAATGGACTGAGTATCTGAATTAACTTGGAAGGCACTTTGTGCAGTAATTATTTACAGCCCCATCCATTTGTTTAAGGGCAGTGGTGTAGAGGCAGCCCTGCAGCTGAAGTGTTTGGCCATCTGCTGTGCCTTCCAGGAGCTGTAATTCACTGGGATCTGAGCTTTTGGGGACCTGGAGATTTTCTTGTGTGGCAGCCACTGCCCTCCAAGTCCGTGAGACAGAACAAATGTCCTTCCCTTTCGAGTCTGGAAATGGCAGAAAATTAAAAATAAACTCGGTGCTCGACTTCAAACCATCAGCAGCTCTGTGCTTTCAAACCAGGAGTGAAGGAGGAGATCTTGGAGGAGTTTGGAGCTGTGCCACAGCCCCAGCCCCTCACACCCTTCCCTGGGCTCTGCCCAGCTGCTCCTTCCCTCAGGGCTCATTTCCCTGCTTGGGAAGGAGCCAGACCCGAAATACTCCACGTTTTTGGTTTTTTGGGGAGGAATGCAGCGAGGGCAGGGCAGGGCTCGGGCAGGGGATGGCACTGCCACACTTCACTGGCACCGGGCAGCTCGGGATTTTCAGGAGTTCAGGTTCAGGATCTTCAGTCCTGGTTATTCACTGCAGGTGCTGGACAGGGCTGTGAGAGGCTCTCAGGAGGAGCTGAGGCAGAAATTCCCTCGCTGTTGGAGGTGTTGGGGCTGCGCTGAGGTGACGGGAGCCAGGAGCAGCGTCCTGGAGCTGCAGATCCCCAGGCACAGCGGGGCCCTGAGCTCTCATTGCCTGGGTGAAGCTCTGTGAAAATCTGTGCGGATGGCACAGAGTGTCACTGAATGCTTCTGGAACCCTTCCTGGGAAAACAGATCTAACAGGGGAGACAGAGCAAGTGACACAGTGATTTGGGAATGACCAAACGGTGTTTTCTTTCACAAAAATAACTTTTTAAAGCTTCTTTTAAAAAAATCTGTGTCTCAGCCACTTAGATAAATGCAAAAGCCTAGTCTGTAGTTGTTATATTTCTGATTTATTCTGGTTTGTGTTTGATTTATTCTGGTTTGTGTTTCCGATTTATTCTGGTTTGTGTTTGATTTATTCTGGTTTGTGTTTCTGATTTATTCTGGTTTGTGTTCATTACTCTGCCGGAGTTGCCCCCAGGTAGTGTGGCAGTTCCCGATACAGAGTGAGGAACAGGTTCTGTCATTAAGGGCTGTGCTATTTTTAGCCCTGACTGCTGCAAGGCAGAGATTTCTGCCAGGGCTGGGGGATTGCTGTGATCAGACCAACACACCTGCAGTGCTGATTCAAACCGTGCTTCTCGGGGATGTTTTAAGTTATTCAAATATGTTCCTCAGTGCCAGCAGTCCCTTCCTGATCCAAATATGATTTGTGCTGCCCATTATCAGCCAGGGTATTTGTTTCTTCAGTTTTGTCCAAACTGTAAGAAATTGGGGTTTTCTCCTTGGAATTTTGTTTCCTTGCCTTGTGGACTGAAGCAGAATTGCTCCTCATGCAGGACTGTAATGACAGCAATTAAAACTGCATTGGCTCCGGAGTGGCAGGGAGGCAGGATGGAGCAGATTGAAGATTGGGGGGAGTGAATTTCCTTCTCATTTCCCACCGGGATAATTGCACAATATGAATATTTCTGGTTTTGCAGTCAGTGCATTTCCAGCCTTCCCCATCCATCAACAGGAATTAAAGGCTTGGATCAGGGCGTGCATGAGGGGCAGAGCTGCGCCCAGGGCTGCACGCTCCACCAGTGAGGCTGCATTTCCTGAAGTGCCTTGGCACTGCTCTCCTGGGAATGGTTTGCTGGCCTGGAGTGGGTGCTGGTGCTGCAGGGAGCCTGAAATGCTGAGCGCTCACATCTGTCATTTTTAATGTATTTTTTAATCTATTTATGTGAGCACACACTAAAACCTCCCTCAGGTGTGTCCCCTGCTCTCCCACGGGCTGTGCAGATCCTGTGCTTGGGAAGCAGGATTTGTTCTGGGAGCAGAGCCTCTCCTGTGCCCTCCTGCCCCTCCTGCAGTCCCTGCTCTGGGTCACTGCCCCTTCCCAAAGTCCCCAGTCTCTGTCACTGCTCCTCCTGCCATCCCTGCTCTCTGTCACTGCCCCTTCCCAAAGTCCCTGCCTGCCCAGGGGCCTGCAGAGGCCACACCAACAAATCACCTCCAAAAAAACCCTTTTCCCAGAGCTTTCTGTGCCCCCCAGAACCAGACCCGAGCAGAAAGTGCCAAGTGACTGCCAAGGTCCCTTCACTGCTGTGAACAAGTCCCGAGTTCTGCATGTTACAGAAAATCTGTGGGAAATGTGTTTTAGTAGAACCAGAAAGCGGCTGTTTCCCTGGCTTGCTGTGCTCTGAGCTAACCTCGTGCACAAGGAGGGAAGGACTTGGTAACAACCTTGGAGCTGAACTTTAATTTGATCCTCTTCAAGCCTGGCAGCTTCCAGGGGGAACAAACTGCACACTCTGAGGTGGGAAAGAATAAAAGATTAAGCAGCTGCCCATTGACTTCCTGCATTGATTGCTTCTGATAATGTATTAAAAGTTACAGCAATACCAGGAATATAAACAAATATTTCAAAGAGGTTCCATACAGGAGATCACCTCAGAGCTGGTATTTTTCAGTTAAAACACTGGAGAGGTGGGAAAGAAGTTTGGGTTGTTGTTTCTACTTTTCCTATTAAAATTGTCATCATTTGCACCTTGAAATCTATGAATCCTTATAAACTGATGTTCCTTTTTTTATATTCCTCCAGGCAATGGATTTGGGGATTCCAGTGCTGGCAAGGAACATTCCTGGGAACGCAGCAATAATAAAGCACAAGGAGACAGGACTGCTCTTTTCAACCCCGCAGGTGAGGGAACCACGGCTGCTCGGAGCCGCTGGGTTCATTTTGCACGCTTGGCTTTTCCTCCCAGTTCTGCTCAGATTCCCCTTTCTGGATCGTGCTCCTCCCGGCGTGTGCAGTTCAGGGAGCCCGGACTAGGTGTCAGCCTTGCTGAACGTTTCTGTGAGCTGCTCGCAGCCACTTGTAGCTCCGGGGTTCGAAGGTGCCAGAACTGAACCCTCTAGAGATGCTCTGGATGTGGCACAATTCCCTTCAGATAATCACTGAAATAAGAACGAGTATCAGCCAAGCTGCAGCTCCCCAGAAGAGAATGAGCCTCATGTTTCAGGTGACACATTTTCTGTAATTTCTGGCAGTATTCATGTTTTTATTTATTTTTATTTTAGTTATTTTTGGATGCAAGATATTGCTCAGTCAGAGAAATTATTGACTAAAATTAAGTCAAGTGTTGGGATGAGCTCTCAGTGAAGCTAAATAGGAATGGGGAGAGGGGGAATCAGCAGTGCTTGTGCAGCGGCTCTGAGAAGGGAAATATCCCCTTTTCTCTGCAAAGCAGGAGCTGTATCCCAGTTCATGGCAGCCCTTCCCTCCCTTCCCTGCTGTCACACGATGTGTAAACAATCAGAGTTTGCAAAGGGGTCAGGAACCCCCTGGAGTCCAGGGGAATGTCCCAGTCCCGCTGCAGAGTTGTTGGGAAACTTCTCCTTGCAGAGGAGCTCAGAGTGCCCAACATCAGCGCTCGGGGTTGGAGATAAAGGAGCCCTTTGCTCGTTTCCTTATCTCCCCAAACCATATCAAACTCAGCCCTTAAGCCGCTGCCCAGAGGTTGAGAGTCACACGAGATCAAAGAAATGCAATTAGAACACATTTTAATTGTTGGGAGAAGGGACACTGCCCATGGCTCTTGGAATGCAGCCTCAGGAGATCTGGTCTGGCTGAACAGGGATTGGAAACATGTTCTGGTAAGAAATATTTTTGATTATTTTTACTTTGATTATTATGACTTCTTGAGTGCTGCATCAGGGTAGTGAGGGCAATGCCAGTAATCACACGGAAAGATGAGAACTCTCTCCAGCTGCTTGGGAAGGTCTCTCTCTGGCTGGAAGAATCTGGACCACCAAAGATTATAAAGGAATTTCCCTGGCTAGGTTTGGTGGATCCTGTCTGGTTGTGCATACAGGCTGGATCACAGCTTAAATGTAGAAAGCATTGCTGATTTTCAGTTCTTTCTGCTCTGAGGAGGGAAAGCTCTGCAGCAGCTAAGAGCACTTGTGCCTGCTGTCCTCTGAAAGCCAAATCAGAGGGACATTAATTAACCATTATGCAATGGGAATTGTTTTAATTGTGAGAGCTGTTGGCTTTGCTCTTCCGTTCTTGCTGGCAGTGAGTTTCTGTGGCTTACGGGAGAGCAGGGAATGCTGTGTCTGGTGGCAGCCACCCTGAACCGTCTGCGTTTGGCTGGGGATGGCAAATCCCTGCCAGCCGTGGGAGCCAGGTGGAAAGAGTTAATCGGGAAGAGAAACCCCTGGAATGTTTTGTTCCTCCATCCTTTGTGCACATAACCGGGGTCCTTCCCTGTTGTTTAACAATCACCTTCCTCTGTCTGCTGAAGCTGCTGTGAAACGGTTTAATTGCAGCCTTACTTTCATTATATAAATAATATATTAACCATGCATCTTATTTTCATTATGTGTGAGCTGCGGCACCCGAGCAGCTCTCGTGGTAATTGAAGAATTATTCATTCTTTTTACTCGGTGCTCTCATTTCCCAGCTTTATCTCCTGGCTACCTGTGTTCCTGTGTCTCTGCAAAATATTATACAGGATTTATTTAGGGCACTATAGAGAGGAGTTGACATTTTCTTTAAGGATGCTTGGTCAATTTACCAGGAGAAATCTGTATTATGGATGTTGCTGTTGAAAAATGCCTGTGTTTGTGGCGGAGCACTTGCCGTGAAAAGGGCAGACGTAAGAGCGCTTCTGGAAGTGCAGGAGATGATTTTCTCCCATTTCTCTGGCTCCTGACTCACTGCTGAGGCTCAGCCTTTACTCTGGGTTTTGCTGCCACCTGTAAATTAATTATTCCAGCTCCTGCGTGGGAATAAAGGTGTATTAGAAATGTGGGTGACTCCAAGTAGTAGGATAGCATTGATAACACCTCCTTCTCTGGGCTGCTGAAGTTCATAGCCTCAGGTTTGATAATTGAAAGGCAATTTGGGAATTTGACCCTTTTTTTCACCAAAACTGAAGCTCGCTTCCCATCTACAACAAAACAGGGAGTGCGTAAATCTTTGTGTAAATGCCACTTGAACAAACACAGCAGAACAGCTCCTGGAATGTGTTCCCTCCCTGCAGTTACTTTATATCTCACAGGCTTCTGGAAAAGCCAAAGGAAATGCTGGGTTTTTTGCAAAAACTGGGAGTTCTGATTGTCTGCACGCTGCAAGGCCAGGCCCCGGCCTCGCCACAAAACCCCAGCTGGAGTGCGAGTCACTTGGAGTTAGGGGAGACACCTGGAAAATGAAGTTGTTGCCATGCAGAGCTGAGCAGGCAGACCTGGAACAGGCTCAGCCAGCTGCTCCGAGGGTACGAGGCAAAACCCAGATAAGTCACAGTGAATCTGCCCAGTGGCTTCCAGCCGAGTGCGAGGGCTTGGGGTGGTCACATCCGATTAGGGGAGAGCCAGGGATAGAGCTGAGAGGTCCTTGCTCTCCATCCCCTGGTATTTTTCCATTTGCTTTTTCTCTCCCCTGCATTTTCCTCAATTTTTATGCTTTGGACTCAGTTTGGCGTTTTTTCCTGAAATGATCCTCAGCCTTGAGTATTGTAACTGTGAATCAGGATCTCCTTTCTTCTGTCATTTCCATGTTTCCAAGTTTTTGTCCTCCATATCCACATTTTAGAAGAATGCTAATAGGACTACCTGTCAAGCAATGTTACATTGCTGCCTCTGTTCTTGGGTAATTTACATAAATTATTTTTAAGCATTACTTTAAATAAAATCCTCCACAGGAGCATAAAATTAAAGCTGGGCTGGAGTTGGGTGTGAGCAGGATTTATTGCTGTGATTATCCAGGCAATTGGATGGAGCCAGCCTAAGTCAAGTCTGACTTTTCTGCCTTCCCGTGGTGAGTTCTTGGCAGCCCTGGCAGGGACGGGAGCCTGGCCCAGCCCTGTGCCCCCAGCCCTGCTTGGGGACACCTCACAAGTGCCACCAAAGCACCTCGGGCCCTGCTGCCTTGGAGAGGCTGCCCAGAGCAGAGGCCAGGCAAGATAAAGAGAATAAACTGGGGATTGATTGCCGGGCCTTCAACAGGGACACCTCGGGCAGGCAGAGCCTCTCCGGGAGAGGCCACACCCAAGCTGGACCCCGGGGCACGAGTTTGCTGCACTTGGATCAGTTTGGATCCATTCCCAGCTCAGGGTTCATTCTCCAGTGACAATTGCAGGGGATGATGGAATTGAACCCAAGTCTGTCCCCCCTTTTAGAGGCTCCGTTTCCATCTTTGGGGGCCTGGGCCAACGAGGTGTCCTTGAGTGCAGCCTGGAGAGGATTTGTTGTGTCTGAGCAGGATGGGAGAACAGGAGCTCCCAGCCCGTGGGGAGTGGGAGAGTTCCACACTAAAGGATTTGAAAAATAGAAAAGCTGAACCTCAAGGCATCAGCAGCACAGAGCAGGGGGCTGAGATCACAGCCGGGGCTGGGCAGCAGGCTGGGCACCGAGCTCGTGGCTCTGCGGGCACAGAGCACCCCCAGCGCTGCTCTGGGGCACAGTGAGAGGGGATTGCTCACCTCAGAACATGAAAATCTCCTTATCCCATCAGTGGTTACAAAGCTGTGAGCAGGAGGGATGTGAGTCCCTCACTGCTGGATTCTCCTGGCAGTGATGTTTGTGGGTTGTGTGGTCAGTGGAGCCTGGGCAGGGATTCCCCAGCCTGTCCCAGGGTCACCTTCCCTGTGCACTCTGCTCAGCCCTCCCTGGCCCTGCAGCAGCAGAACTCGCTCTGTGCTGAGCCAAGGTTTGAGATCTGAGGGGTATTTATGGACTCAGATTGTCCAGCAGTTTTCTACTTCACCCAGTGCTGCTGTGACCCTGCCGTACCCGGGACATTCCCGCTCCCAGCCTGTGGAAGTGCTGGGTCTCTCCTCTCCCACCCTCTGTGTCCCCCGTGCCCCTGCACTGATCTCCACCAACGGGCAGCAATCCATTATCTGAATTCCCCGCTGCCCAGGAGCTGTGAGCGGGGCTGGGCTGAGCCAGGCCCTGCTCCGCACAGATCTGAGCACATTTCTAATCAGGCTCAAGCACTTCGAGTCGTCTCCTGATAGAAAATTAGACCAGCTGCTCAGAATAGATTAGTTCAGACATCAAATCTCCTTCCACGTGTTTGAAGTTCACATTTTCTCTTGCCTAGAAGTAAATGAGAGTGGCAGAGGAGCAAATAGTTGTGATCTTTGAGCTCTGGTATTTTGCCCAGTAAAGTTAAAGGGAATATTTGGCTTTTTTCGGGTGTTTGTTGAGCTGATCCTGCTGTGTCTGGATCTGGATCTGCCCAGGTGCAGCCCTCCAGAAGGACTTGCTGCTGCTCTTACCTTTACAGTGTTTGTGTTGTGACTTTTTTAGTCTTCCCATAAAACCCACTGAAGATGTCGCAGCAGCAATGAGATAAAAGTTCAGCTGAGCTGAGATCAAACATCTGATGCCCGTTGTCCTCCCTGCAGACCAGGAAATTCTCTTTGAACCAGCCTGGGTTTCCAGCACTTGAGTAGACAGACAAATTTTGTGTCATTAAATTTGTTGCTGATTTGTTTTAACACTCTTGGAATGGTATTTGATTTTTTTATGTCTTAGTTCGTGGGCTGTGTGAAAAAATAAAATTATTGATCATTGTTTATAAATAAATTATAATATACCTTGAAAAATTACTTAGCTTCATGTATTGGCTCCCAGCTGAACAGGTACCAGCTATTTCAGTAGCATTAGGACTTTTTCAAGGAACTTCTAATCGATTATTTTCTTTATCTTTTCTAGGAGTTTGTTGTGCTCTCCAAGACTTTAATGAACGACCCCGTTATGAAAAAGGAAATGATCAAAAGGGCCAAAGACTACGTGAAGAAACACCATTCCTGGGAAGGGGAAAGGAAAACCTACCAGCACCTGGTGCTGAGGCTGCAGTGACTGCAGGGCTGGCAGCCAGCAGCCTGTGTGGAGCGCTTTACGGTGGAAATGTCACTGGGGTGGGTTTTTCTCGGGTTGTCTTTAGGAAACAGTCAGAGATGCGTTGTCCCTGTCACACCCCGGGATCACGGCTGCTGCCAGGGCTGCAGCCCAGCTCCCCCTGTCCCCCAGGGCAGAGCCTGAGAGCAGCAGGAGCAGGACCGGGTTTGCTGCTGGAACCCCAGAGGGCTTCTTGCACAGAGTGGGGCTCTCCACGGGGCTGGTGTGGGGTGTTCTGCACCCCCCAGGGCTGATGTGAGCTGTTCTGCACCACCCAGGACTGATGTGAGCTGTTCTGCACCACCCAGGGCTCTTCTGCATCACCCAGGGCTGGTGTGGGGTGTTCTCCAGCACCCGGATCTGCCCTGAGCTCTTCTGCACCACCCAGGACCGACAGGAGCTGTTCTCCAGCACCCAGATCTGCCCTGAGCTGTTCTGCACCACCCAGATCTGCCCTGAGCTGTTCTCCAGCACCCAGATCTGCCCTGAGCCATTGTGACCCTGGTGCCTCCCGCCCCAGCTGCCCCAGCAGCTTTCCCTCCCCTCACACCCTGAACACTCCCAGGTACCCATCACACACATTTTTGTAGCAAATCCCAGCTACAAAACCAGAACATTAAATTATTAACACAAGTTCCTTCAGCCCAGGGGCGCTGGTGCCAGCACAGTGCTCACAAAATGCTGATGTTCGGGGAAGGGAGGAGTGCAGGGCCCGTTCTGTGCTGCCCCGAGCCCCTGCAGCCCCGCAGAGCAGCTCTCAGTCCCATCCCCACGTTTTTCCCCTGGGAGCAGAGCAGGAGCTCAGCCCAGCCCGGCTCAGGTGCTCTGTTCCATGAACTACCTCTTCCCTGCCTCTCCTTCGGTACCTCTGTGATTTACTTATTTATTCAAAGATTTATCAGACCTATAAAAAGGGAAGGGGTGGGAGATTTTCAGTTTACTGCGTGTTTTGGTACTGTTTGTTCCTATTTGTGGGTTTTCAGGATCTATTGCGATATCACGCAGCAGGGCTGGCTCAAAGTCAGACTGATCTCTGCTTCGAGTCCGGCTAATCCTCCCTGCCAGCCCAGTGATTATGGACAGAGCTTTGTAATTGGTCATCAAAGGAATTGCATCTTAAAAAAATTTAAAATCAGGGTCATATTTCTGACTGCTTGTTATTAGAAACTGTTTGCTTTGTGTGGTCTCGATGCTGCCCCGAGGAGAGCCAGAGAAATGTTTGCAGCTGCCTTCAGTGTCAGCCTTTCCTTTGGAATCATGGAGTTCACTGTGTATTTTAAGCTTTCCTCTCTATTTTTGATGTTTTGCAAGCGTCTGGTACAGTAAACAAGAGAGCAGGTGGAATGTTGGGTATTGATTTCTCCCAGATTTCCCTCCCTGTTCCGTGCTGGAGTGCTCAGCTCTGCCTCAGGAGCGATCCCCAAGGGCAAACCTGGCCTGATGGAAAATCCAGGAATTCCTGCGCTCCCTCCCGAGCCCATTTTTCATCAATATTCCTTTGCCGTGCTGGGGTGGAGTTTAAAAGTTTAAAAGCCCCCAGCCAGCCCCGAGCAGACCCCAAACCTGAGCTGAATCCTCCAGCTGGGCTTTCCTCTGCCCCAGGAGCAGAATTTCCCTGGACCTCTCCTCCTCCAGCGAGGCCGCCCAGGGCGCTGCTGTGTCTCCTTTGGCCACTGCAAACCCCTCCTAAACCTGGATTTTCAATATCACACTGGGCTGGGAACCTTTATATGCCATAAAAAAGAAAAAAAGGATTTTTCTAACTCACTGAGCCAACTCCAGGGAGTTCTGTTCCTCTGGAAACCTCTCCAAGATCTCCTGTGCCAGCTGATTGCTGATAACCGGCTGGAGTGCCCTTGATCCTCAGCCTTCCCCCACTCCCAAGAGTATTGGTTGTGTTCTGAAAAAAAATCAGATTTTAAAAGCAAAAAACCAAACCCCCAATGTGGGGTAGAGGCCCAAGCAGGGCGCTAATGGTGAGTGATTAGCAACAGCACTGATTAGGAAGCTTTTCCTGCAGCCTGAGACGTTTATTACCCAGCTCCGAGCGACTATAAATACATTGATCTGGAATTGGTGCTATTCCCAGCAAAACAAAATATGGCCAAGTGAGAAGCTCTGCTACACCCTCGGAATGGAATTAACATATGATTTTTGGGGCTGTATTTAATCTCGAAATATGAGCTCTGCATCTGGGAAGCAGCATGCTCGTTTGCATGTGCCAACCACAGCAGAAGCACAAACAGCCCTTCTGCAAGGGATGCATGGAGCGGGGGAAAAAAGGGAAAAAAAAGGGAAAAAGAAAAAGGGAAAACAACTGAAATTGTGGCAAGCTGAGCCCTGAGGAGCGTGTGCAGCCGTCAGAGGAGGCAGCACTCATCAATCACGGGCATTCAGCTCCGGGCTCATCCATCACAGCGCTCCTGCTCTGCCACTGCAGCCTGGCCGTGAAGGCTGAGAGGTTGGGGCAACAACTGCAGGGAGTTTCATCATCATAAATTGCCACTGGATTTATGTTTCAAATTTCACCCAGTCTTGTGTTCCAGGCCTATAAATATTCAATGAGTCTTGTAAGTCCTTGTAAGGAAAATATGAGGCCCATGCAAGCGGTTTGGGGTATAATTATCTTCCCAGCAACTTCACTCAAGTGATTTTATAGGTAAGAATAATCCTTTTGTTGTCCTGCAGCCCTAATTACAGTATTTATCTTCCCCTTCAAAGCCCCACTCCTACCCGAGCAGCTCTTGAAGCAAAGCACACCTCGATGAGATGCAGATACAGCTCCAAAAATAGCGCTCGTTCTGTCTGCAGGAAAAACCCACATTGTGCATTTCCCCCACGGCTACTTCTGTGCTCAGGACCTTGAAACGTCCTGCTAATTAATCCAATTACTGCGTTTTATTTTGCAATAATTCTGCCGTTGAATCCATGGGCAGTGAGGGAAAGCAGGAGGACCACGGAGCTGTTCCCCTCCTTGGCACAACCCCCAGACCTGGGGACACTTTGGTGGCCTGGGACAAAACCAACAGGAGCTTTCTGAGCCAGGATTTCATTTTAATTAGCGCTGAAGCAGCCAGATCCCCATTTTCAGAGTTAGTTTCTGCATTCTCCTCCAGACCAAACCACTCTGCCTTAAAACGCTGATGCTGGGCTAAATTTTCTTATTTTCGGGGTGCTGGCCAGTGGGGTTTCCATCCTGCAGAACCCCAGAGCTCCAGACAGTAGCTTTTGGTGGTTTGCTATCACCGTATCAGGACTTAATTGTAAAAGGAAAACATTAAAATGGATATTGGAAGATTTAAAAGTATCTGTGCCTCTTCTGCAAATCATTTACCACCAATTAGCCCGAGGATGAACCAACCCAAACAGCTGCGAACGCTTCCTTCAGGTTTAATAAATGCACAGGCACTCCAGGCTGCTTTCCCAACGCATTTTCTCCTGTCTCACGGGCTCATAACTCCTCCTGTCCCTTTCCCCCCTCAGTCTTTTTAATCTTCAGGGCAGGAATCACTCCCCATGAAAATAAAGCAACAGTTTTGTCAAAGCCCTGTCACCGGAGATGGGTGCTTCCATGTGGAATTCAGGCATTTAATGGCTCGCTGGGATCCGAGCGTTTTTTTTCATTAAGTTGTCCAAAGTAATTTCATCACTCCAGAATTTATTTCGCTTCCACCCTCCTCTGCCTGCTTGGTCCCAGCCCAGCTCCTTTAATGTTTGAAACTTAAACCTCGTGTAAGAGCAGGTCCCGACAGCCTTGGACACGTCCCAGGGCTCCTCAGAGCCCTCAACTCTGCCTGACACTGACACAGGAAAACCTTCATCTTCCAGGGCCTTCATTGCATTCACATTTTAGAGAAAGGAGCTCCTTATTCAAGTTAAAAGTCTCACAGCCACCAATGTAAGAGCAAACCGTAGTAAAAACCAGGATTCCTAATTTTTTAAGGAACAATTTCCATTTTCTAAAGGGGTGGATAATCATCTGCAATTTAATTCTCTCCAAATGAAGCCTATTTTCATCAAGCAATTATCCCGTGCCGTTCCTATGACATCTATTTTAGGTATCAAATATTGAGGGCACTCGAAACCTCGCATCCTTTCCAAAAAAATGTAGGCCAGCATTTGGTTTGTCCAGTGCCTGGAAAACCGACTCCAGAAATCCGTTTCCCCCAGAGCATTGCCACGAAGCTCATTTAAGCCATTTGTTGGAAATTAAACAATTCATTTTAATGAGGCCAGCAGAGAACATCTGGCTCCCGAGGAATCGCAGTTGTGGCCACCTGACCTGAAAGGGCATTGAGCCCCTGCGGCGCCCTGTAACCCTTCCTGCTCCAGAGCGAGCGGGGCAGCCCCTTTGGGATGTTTTATTCTGCTTTGTACAGTCCCATTCTTGTGCACTGCTCAAGACACAAGTCCAGCCACGAGTGAAACCTCGCCAGCCAGAGGTCACTCATTTCATTCGTCTGATTCCATCCAGTTTCATCATTCCTTGAAACCAAATGCCCCTCTGCTGCTTCCAAAATTAATCCCTGCATTAAAAAGTCACAGTTATTTTAATAGTTATTTTTAAGAAGTGAACGGAGTTACCAAAGCTTTAATTTAACCTGAGCAACAGAGCAAAAGCTGAGCTTTTACAGCTCCTAGCTTCTTCCCAAGTTTTTTTTTGCTTTTAAAAATAGGTTTAGGTACATAAGGGTTCACCTGAAATCACTTTAAAAAAAACCCATAAATTCCTGCTTGTACAAGTATTCCTGCACACCTGAGCCAGGGAACACGGCCGAGCCCCCAGTGCAGGGCTGCTCCATCCCAGCATTTCCAGCACCAGGCTGCTCCATCCCAGCATTTCCAGCACCAGTGTGGTCCCATCCCAGCATTTCCAGCACCAGGCTGCCCCATCCCAGCATTTCCAGCACCAGGCTGCTCCATCCCAGCATTTCCAGCACCAGGCTGCCCCATCCCAGCATTTCCAGCACCAGGCTGCTCCATCCCAGCATTTCCAGCACCAGGCTGCTCCCTCTCTGCAGCGCGGCTGGAGCTGAGCGTTCCTGGCCCTGGATTATCTCACAGGCTGCACCACAAGGCCGGCAAAGGAGCTGCAGTTTTTTCTGGGTGACAGCACAGCAAAGGAAGAGGCAGTGGACAAATTTAATAACCCTTTCTGGACTAGGAGAACATTAATATTAAATGTTCTGAATATTTGTCTTTTAATACCACTTCACCTCTTTTTCATCCCACTGTGACCCCAGGAACGATTCTGAGCAGCTTTAAAGCCTCTCAGAGCCCGGAGCTCAGTCTGGGTTGTGTTTCCCGTCTCTCCCTCTCACACCTCTGACCCTGCAGCCTTGGAAAGGCTCTGAGGTGTCCCTGAGCATCATCGTGTGTCTGGTGACTGCTGCACCTTCAGTCCTCTTTTAGTTCCTGCTGCAGGTAAATGAGGGAACTTTCTGTCCTTTCCACGCTGGAAACATTTGCTCCTGGGTGGCATCAGAGTGAATGAACCACCAGGATGGGGTTCATGGGCCCAGGGCCAGCAGTGCTGGGGTGACGCTGTCCCCCCGCAGCTCCTCCTGTCCCCGTCACCCTCCTGCTCTGCCAGGCCCGGGCTTTGCCGGGGGCAGCTCCAGAGCAGCGGGGAGGGAGCTGGCCCAGCTCTGGGCTGCCCTTGGTGGGGCACAGGAGCCCCCCTGGCTCTGCAGGACTCAGGACACATTTATTGACACCTTCCTGAAGCGTCACCTGAGCTAAAACCATCCCTGCTCCTCTGCAGCTGCCACACAAACCAAGAACACCCATGCCAGCACCTCCTTAATGTGCCTCGATGCTGGAAGATTTCTGGGAAGACACAAATTTAATCACGGGAAGTGAAAGAAATGAAAGCCTGGCGATGGAGCCGGCACTGCTGCGCTGCTCTCTCAGCAGCAGTCACACAACACAGGCGCTGCTCTCGCAGATCCTGGTGCCTGAAATGCATCCCACCCTCCTCCCGTGGGCAGAAGTGCCCCGGAGCACTGCAGTGATCCCTGTCAGGAATATCAGCAGAGCTCCCAGCTGAGGGGGGATCAGGGGCACCCTCCTGGGCGCCGGGGAGGCTTTAAAAGCAAAATGCGCACACAGATTTTGGGGAAACTCAGGAATCTGGCTGTGCTAACGGGAGATTTGTGCAGCAGCTCTGCCTCAGGAAATTAGAGAAAATAAGTCAGATTATTCCTCGGGGCATTAACTTCGAGCCATTAAGGACTGAGCAAGAGAAACTTATTTTCAATAAAACCTTGTTGCTTCATCTGGTGGGAGGGAGGACAATAACGAGCCCCTTAATATAAACGCAATAATGAGGATGTGCTGGTGATGCTTCCCCTGCTTTTCCCTTTGTTTATTTTCAGTTTTCCCTGCAACACAGGCCAGGGTCAGAACCGCTCTGCCCAGCAGTCGGAAATAAGTGAGGTCTTCCTTAAAGTGAGAAAAGTCAAACGTTGCTATGGCAGTGTTAAAATTAAATTACAATAAGGGTTACGTGTGACTGAGTATCCATACACACAAGAAGTGAAAACTGCATTTTCAAAAACACACATCAACTGGCAGTATCTTGTCAGGAAATGCAAGAAAAAGCAAACATTATTAGAGTTGAAAAGCCTTGCAAGGGCACTAGGGAAGGGCTCTAATGGCTCGGAGCTTGAGCTCAGATCTGGGAGCTGCAGAACCCCAAGGAGAGGCCAGGCTGAAACACCTTTGTGTGTGTCTGGTCTGAGGCCCCAGGGCCTGGATTTCATGGGATTCCCCTCTCCCCGGGTTTGTGAGGAATGTTGGCTGTGCCGCACCTCTGAAATCAGCCCTGGTGGCATAAAACTGGGCACTCAACTCTGAATATTCCGTAAAAACTGAGGATTTTTACCAGCCCTTAAGGCATAATTGAAATACTCCCGCTCTTCAGTTCCCCAGCGCTTTTCAGGCCAGCAGAAAATTCAGAGAAATCCAGGTTTTCAGAAAAAAAGTGACAATTCCATGGCCATTTGTTTGTGACAACACTGAGAGGTGACCCCAGAGCAAAACTCCCCAACCCTGGCCTTGGACCCAGCGAGCTCCTGCAGGGACTGGGGACACCGTGGGCTGATCCTAAACCTGCAGGTCCCACTCCGAGGGGAAGCAGAGAACACCTGAGCCCCCAGACCTCGCCATGGTGCGTTAAATGCCCCTGCAGGAGCACCAGCCCTGTTCTGCTGTGGCACACCCCGATATTCGGGGTACAACCACAGCTCCCTTGGCATTCGTGCCCAATGAACGGCGAGTTCATTTCGGCTGCACGGCCAAACAAACCCGCCCTGACAATGGCATCAGTCCGAGGGCTGCTGCACTCTCGAGGAGCTGCTGGAAAGAATATTTTCATCAAATAACTCAGCTGCAACTCCGTGAACTGCTGGGGAGGTGAAGGCTGTGGCTCAGTGTTCTGCTGAGAAAACACGGAATTATTCCAAGCACAGAATTATTCCAAACACAGAATTATTCCAAGCACAGAATTATTCCAAGCACTGCTGGACTCGGATTAAAAGCAGAGGATGCAAAGCAGAGTTTCCAGCCCTAACACCAAACTGAAGCCACTGAAAACCCCAAAGTTAAAGGACCACTCATCCAGCAAGGAAATGCACTGCTGGAGAAAAGTGACTACAGCCAGACTGGTGTGGTTCAGCCCAAAATAAAGATTTGGGGAGGAACATTATTTAATTTATTCCAAAATGAGGAATAAATCCAGATTTAAGGCTCTGGACTGGCGCTGGTGAGCTCTGAGGCAGCTCCTTGGGACCAGGTTCTCCCTCTGGTTCATCAGGGCATGACCTGAGCGTCCCAGGTGTGAAACCACGAGAGGAATTGTCCCTGGCTCTGCGGCACAGGGGCTCTCAGAGCCCTGGACGTGTTTAACAACCTGACCTCTGCTCCAAACACGTGACGGCAGTGAGACTAAACCCAAACTTATCGAAATTATCCAGTAATAAAAGCTGATTTTCACTGTGGACATCAGCCTGGAGCTAGAGGTACTAATAACAGTGGTGAGAGCTTCCAAAGGGAGAAAAGGACTAAACCAGCAACCATTGCGGCAGGCATTAGAAAAATTAATTAAAAGTAATTAGAGAAAAAGACAGACTTAATAAACTAGTGTTTGCTGGGCAGGAGTCCAGTGCAAAGTGTTGTCCTTTTTGGTAATAACTGGAAGAGAACAGTCCCCAAATATTCTGCCCTGTGAGGGACACGGGGGGAAATCAGAGGGGGGAAATCGGAGGGGAAATCATCAGCCAGAGCTGTGGGAGCTCCCCCAGGCCCTGCCTGGCTGGGGTCTGGCTGTGTCCCCCCAGTGTCCCCTCTCCTGCTCGGCGGTGCCACCGGGGCTCAGCAGCTCTAACACCCAGGCACTGCTGTGAACGTGCTGGAAACGTGACCAGGATTCATCTGCCACCTGGATAATGACAATAATTGCCACCCAGGAAAGGGCTCCGTGCTCTGTGCTGACACGCAGGGGAGGCTGTACTTCACCAGGAGCAGAGTTTTGTCACCTCAGCCTCGGCTTTCCAGTGAATGTTTCACTGACTTCTACACAGAGATCATCAATGACTCCAGACCTGCTTTGTGCTGCAGCCAGTGAAATGTTCTTTTTCTGCTCTGCCACACCAAATATTTAAATGTCAACCTAGTAACATAACAAATTACCTTTGGAGCACAGGCTGTGTTCCTTATTAGCCCTTGCCTAGGTAACCTAAATTGAAGTAAACGAACGTGTGGATTATAAATTCCCTCACAAAAAAATCCATAAAATATTAGTTGTAATCACCCACCTCTATTATTTCCACCAGAAAAAGTTAATTTGAACAGCTGCAAATGAAGCCTTTTGAGTCCAGCTTTACTTAAAGTTATTTAAAAGGAAAAAAAACCCCTCCCAGATGAGTTTAAACAGAATATTTATCATAATACATTCCACATAACAAAGCATTTTCTTCTGTATTGAATATTCATTTCTGTAAGGAAAAGCTCAAAAAACCCAATAAACCAGGCAGAGAGCAAATCAAGGCTTTAGGGGTGGAAACCTCATACTTACAGTGCTGTTTCCAATGTGTGGAAGGACACTTCATGAAGGAATTCCCTTTGCTGGGGTTTCCTCACCTCTGGGGCTCCTGCCCCAGACCTGCTCGGAGAGTCCCGAGTCTGATCCTCCTTGGCAGGTCCTGACCCAGGAATGGCCCCACAGAGCAGGGAAATCACAGCTGATCCTTTCTGAGCTCCGGAGTGATCTGCAGTTTAGTTTTGCTTTCCCTCCAAGGCAGCTCTCAGCTCTTCTCAGGTGCTTTGGCTTTGGCTGACGAAGGGCAGAGACAAAGGTGCACACAAACAGGAGGACCCTTGTGTGATCACCCCCACGTACCAGGAGCTCTGTTACTCCAATCAAGTCAATTATGAGTCCATGGGGATCAGGTGGAGGCAGAGCAGGAGCCTCACCTGAGACACAAACCCCTCCTGGGTACCTCAGCCAGAGAAACGGGGGCACCAGCACAGCCCCGAGTGTGGGGAGCGCTGGAGGAGAGGAGATCTCGAGGAGCTGCTTAAAACGTGGCCAGGGGGGTGTGCAGGGGACTCCTTACACCTGGAACAGTGTGTGACTTGTGAGGAGGCAGGATGGAAATCCCAAAAACCCCACCTGGCCCGGGAGGAACTGCAGGGTGGTAATTTCCTGAACTCCAGTGAATACAACTCTCTTCTTGAACATCCCCCCTGCTCACCGGACACTCTGACCTGCTGAGCCAGAGCCTTCCCCTGGCGCAGGTTGAGAGCCATGCCTGCAGGAAAGCTCCCTGACACGCCTGACAGATTCTGCAGTGCCAGGGAAACAGCAGCCCCGAGTCACTGCAGAGCCTGGGCTCCATCAGTCCCTCCTCAGATCACCGCGTTGGGAACATTAAATAGAAAAAAAACCCCAAACAATTCGGGAGACTGATCTGTTGCATTTATGAAAACCCTGGAAGGTGAGGGAGACGGGCTCGTCTCTCAGAGGCAGTAAATAGCAGTTTCTGTATCCTGTCTCCTGCATTCCCCACGCCGCTGTAAAGCTGGAGGCTTCTTTTGCTCAACACTTAATTGCCCTGAGTATTTCCTGCCTGTATCTATTACTCAGAAATGATGTGTTTCAAGCTAGTTGTTATTTTTTTTTCCCTTTCCTCTTTTTTTTTGGAGGGGAAGAGAGAGGGAATCCTCAGCTCAGTAAGTCAAATAATTCACAGCTCTCCCCTTTCATAGAGAATAAATCCATTTCCCCACCTCCCCACGCCCCACATTGTCGCTGCTGCATTATCTGTGTGAGCCAGGCATTGGCACGGAGAACAGGGAAAATGGCAGGGCATTGTAGGAGAATTTAATGAAGTGGCTGCAAATATTGCATCCAAATAAATGCAGTGAATAATGCGGGAGCTCATCGCAGCCCCTTCTGCAACAACGTCCGTTGTGGGAGCAGCACACCCGAGGGGCCGGGCTGCCGGGGGACACAGAGGTGCTGCTCGGGCACACGACAGGGCAGGGAGCCACGGGCAGCCTGGATGGCTGGGTTCGATTTCAGTCGCTCCTGGGGCCAGACACTTGGAGAGAACAGAGCAGGTGGGGAAAAGGGAGGAGGAATTGTCAGCCCTTCTGGTCTCAGTGATTTGCTCATGGAGGAACCGGGCTGCTCCCAGCGCTGCATCCCGGAGCTCCTGGGGACACGGGGACCTTCGTGTGCCCCAGAATGGGGTATGGGGATGCAGGCTCTGGCAGGGCTCTGCTCTCACCTGGCCGAGCCTGCTGGCCCTGCCTGCAGCTCTGAGACCCTCGCTGTTCCCCAGCTCTCTGTAAAACCCTTCTCATTTCCCCTCTCTGTGTGAAGAACACAGCTCCAGCGGGAGCGGCGCTGCCTTCTGGGGACAGCTCTGGACACTCAGACACCGCCCAGCGCTGTCCCAGCCCTCGCTGGAGCTTCCCTGAGCCCTGTCCCTGCCCCCAGGATGGGAGAGGGCTCTCGGTCCCCAGGGACACCTTGTGCAGAGGCCACTGTCCCAGGAGCCCCGTGCGGGGACACCCAGGAGCCGGGCACGGTGTCAGGAGCTGTGACAGTGACAACAGAGCCCAGCAGCAAAAACCAGGAGAGCTCTTGTCCTGCTCGCTGTGCCTCTGCTCTGATTTTGTCTAATTCGCTGTTCCCCGGGCCTGGCAGGGAGAAACCAATGGCTGGCACTTACCCCCCCTGCAGCTGTGCCACCCACGGCCCCAAAGTGTCCTCCCCTCCTCGGGGACACATCCTGCACCCACCACGCTGCCCCCATCAATCCATCCTGCACCCACCACGCTGCCCCATCAATCCATCCTGCACCCACCACGCTGCCCCCATCAACCTCTCCTGCCCCAGCTGCAATTCCCCGCCAGCTTTACTTGCAAATTCCCTCTCTGCACAGCTCATGCTAAGAACCTTAATATTCCTGCAGATTCCGAAAGGGGATTTCCAACAAGCATTAGGAAAATTAAACTTCTCAAGAGCTGTCTCCATCTGACAAGCTATTTCCAGCTCTTTAAAGCACAGTAAGTGAAAATATTAAACGGGGGGATGGGGAAGCTGGAGTGAGCAAGGGATGAGCCCAGAAACGAGGGCAGCCAGCTCTGGATACACCTGAGGCACCCAAATGTGCCCCTACACCCACAGAAACACAGGAACAGGTCTTGTTCAGGGCCTCCTGCTGCCTTGTAATAGAAAATCATCATCATCATCAGTGCCCTAGCCCGGGCTGGTCCCAGGGCAGGACTGGGGGCATCTCACACAGCCCAGAGAGCTGCAGGTCCTGCTGTTCCCCATCCCAACAGGACAGGCCACAAATGTCCCCCGAGTCCCATCCCTGTCCCCCGAGTCCCATCCCTGTCCCCTCCTGCTCCTTTCTCCCCCTCTCTGCTGCTTTCCCTTTCCCATCCCCGCCGAGCTCCCGAGCCCACACCCCAAGGGAGGAGAGGCTGTTTATAGCCCAGGTCACTGCAGGGGAGGGTGAGAAGCTGAACCAGCCTTTCAAGATGTAAGGGTGTGACTCCGAAGGAGGAGAAGATGATGTTATTTTCTTTAGGAGCATCGGAGTGGCAAAATTTAGCTGTTTGCAAATTTTTCGGTGCTCTGGCCTGACTCTTGCTCTAAAACCTGGAAATTTTCCCTGGTTTAGGGCCTGATTTGAGTGAGGATGCTCAGCCTGTCTGCCTGGCCTCCCCTGCACTCCTGCCCTGCAGCAATCACCCCCAGCAGCCTCACAAACCATCTCACAATTGGGTTAAACGAGCATCCCCTGCAATTACAGCCCCTCCTCAGGGGTGCAGTCAGAGCGGGTACGCCAGCTCTGGAAATGAGGGGACAAACAATGAGAGGAGATGATTAAAATCCGATGGCTCTTCAGGGGCTGGGGTGACCGTGCAAGGACTGTGCAGCGCAATGAGAAAATCCTTCTGAGCTTGCAGCCTGCCAGAAATGCCTCTGCAGCTGCAGGAATTGTGACTCTTGCAGGAGTCACACTGCTGAGTGCTGTGTTAAAGTCAAGGATGCGTGGAGAGCTTGGTACAGAGCAGGACCTGATCAACTGATGGGATTTTTCGCTATTGCAGAATATTTTGCAGGCTGAGGCCACTTATTTAAGGGAGAAACACCAGAGGGGCCGATGTGACCTTGGTGTGGCCAGAGCAGCAGGGAATGCCAAACGCTAAGAGCAGAGCTATTGATTAGGCCTGGGAGAGGGACTGAGGCAAGAACGCTGTAAAAGTTATTAATGGCCAGGAGGAGCACGGTGATTCAGGGCTTTGGCTGGATGACAGCAGGGTGGAAAATGGGTGTCCACAGTCCAGCAGAGGATTGGGTGAATAGAGAGGCACGAGATGCAGCTGTGCTGGTGGGTGAGCTCTTCATGGACACAGATCATCCTGGCTGGACACAGTGCTGAGCTAAGCAGTGCAGCCCCCTTTCCTCTGTCCTTATTTCTCCCCCACTCTGCCCATCTGCGCTCACTGAGCTCAGTAAAACACTGAAAATGGGACTCACTCATCTCTGCAGCCTCGTGTCATCAGGGCTGAGCAGGGAAGCTCCTTGGATTGGTTTTTATGTCACCAGTGCATGAACTGACTGCAGGAAGCTCTAATTTAATTATCCCTGAGCAGGAGCAGGACTAAGCCCAGTCCCTGGCACAGTTCAAAGCTGCAGCGTTCCGGTGCTGGGGACACCGAGCTGGGCTGGGAGCCAGGGGATGGAGGCACAGTGAGCTGGGACCCCGCCAGGGCCACCTCGGAGCTGGGGGGGCTCTGGGGGTGCAGAGGGAGCACAGGGGAGGCCTGGTCTGTGCCCACAGCAACGAGGGGCTCAGGACACCCCTGCCCCCTTGTCCCCCCAGCCCCACAGCAATGAGGGACTCGGGGCTGGTGTGACCCAACTCGGGGCGCCCCTGTCCCCCCAGGCCCACAAGGAGCTTGGGGCGGGTGTGACCCGACTCAGGGCACCCCTGTCCCCTGGCTGCCTGAGCAGGTGGCAGCAGCAGGGACCCGTGGTGTGCAGTGTCCCGTGGGACGGGCATTCCCTGAGGAGCGCTGGCAGCACGCACAGGCACACGGCAGCGCCGCTGCTGCTCCAGCCATTAATTTTACATTCCGAGGCTGCTCCATTTGCTGTTCCCGGAGCAGGGAGCCTGCATACTGGAGGATTTGTTGACAGAGGTGTTCATCTCACATCAGCCAAAGGCAGAGAACGATCCCGTTCCAGGCACGCTGGCTCGACTGGAGTAACCTCAGCCCTCTGCCGCTCCCGAGGATGGAGTCAGGGACCGGGTGCTCTGCTCTCCTTGGGCCTCCAGCGCTGCCAGGGCTGAACTTCACCTGTCTGAGCTTTCCCCAGGCAGCCAAGCAGCACATCACCAGTTCCACAGGGCAGGAACAGTGATTGTGCATGAGGAGGATGGTGGGTGGTGGAAGCCCCCGTTCAGGAAGGGGCTGCAGCCATGGCTGGGGCAGGTGGGTGAGCAGGGCCCACCTGAGCGTTCAAACAGAAAGGAACCAGGAGCAGAACACCGATTCTGTCTCCTCAGCACCCCACAGGCAGCACCTCGTGCCTGTCCTGCAGGACACACCTCTCCTACTCCTCACAGGTCCCTCACCCTGGGCATTGCTGCTGGCGAGGGCTGGCAGCAGGATAATTCTCGTTTTTGATTGTACTGCAGACAGCAGGATGTGTGGCTATGCAGGGATGGGCTCTGGCACCACAATAAACACGTAGAAATGTGTGGCAGAGTTCCTGAGCTTTCAGGACTAAATAAATTCATCTCGGGGAGGTTTTTAAATGCTCGAGGCATTTTCTGAACGCACCATTTGGCAGGGATAGCTCTTCCCTGAGCTAATTCCTCAGGGAGGCTCGCTGGACCTTGATCAATACAAACGAGAGTCCAGCCAAGCCTCTCCTCAGTGACACACGTGAAAGGCTCTCCCAGGCTGCAGCACAGAGTCCTTCAGCTCTCACTGAGGATAATCCACACCAGAACAACCCCTCGGGCCACGGGAGCCTGAGCACTGGCAGCCTGGGGGAACTGAGCATCCCCAGAGCTGAACTAAAGTGTCCCCAGTGTGCTCATTTCATTTACATCCCATTCATTATGGAAACGAGGTGTGAAAGCAGCTCCTGGAGCTACTGGGTGCAGGCTGCACACAGATTTAATACCTGTTCTGCTTTTTCAAGTCACTTACCTCCAGAGAAGCCTTGTTTCAAACCAATCCTTCAGCTGCATTGCTCAGACTTTGAATTCAGCGGTGTATTAATGGTGGGTCTAAACCACTCTATGTTTGAGACTGCTGAAGGGGAAGCTTTTAAAATGAAGGAAGAAAGTAAAGAACCAGCTTACCTGATTCATGGGACCATCGAGTTCCTGCTCCTGATTGTGTTCATGCATAAAGCCTCTA
>VYZT01037084.1:0-13742 GCA_013400735.1 Pomatostomus ruficeps
ATAAAACAAAAGGTCTTGAAAAACCTGTTGTTGTACTCAGAGATCAATAAAATAATCTAGAACGCCATGGTACTTTTACTTTCAAAATATTTCTTCTTCTATGTGTTTATAAAACAAAGTTATCACAGGATAAATCAGTCTCCAGTGAGGCAGAATACCACAAAATAAACTACAGCATCTTACTAACTTTTGGTTGCCCCTAACTGAATTTATATTCATTCCACTTTTGACCTTTTTCATATTCCATGTTTTTAGATTATTTTTTAAAAGTTCCTTATTTTAGCACAAGATCAATTATTATCATGGTATCTTAAAAATACTGTAGAAAATAATTTTGAAAGTTTTAACTAATCATTGCAATAGCGGAAAACAAGAAAAGTTTCTCTTGATACTTGAAAACATTTCATTATTGCATCTAGCTTGAAAATAAATGGATTTCATCATACTCCATTGTTAAGTCTGGGATCTTATTTTACATAAAGTGAGAATATATAAGGATTTAGGTTTGTATCCAGAATAAATTGAAACAAAACTTCAGTCAACAACATGTATAAGCTGAGTGCCTACTTCAGGAATCTTATGAAAAATTGGGATGATCATTGGGTTATAAGTGATGTTAACAATACAAATGAATGGTCTTGTGCTACCTTCTTGAGGGACTGACAAATAAAGGTGAATTTGCTGGTGCTATTCCAAGCACATCATAGAGTTTGGAATCAGTGGGATTGCTAGACAAGTAGCTGATGAAAGATGAAACACACATGACAACAAAGCATGTAAATAGGAGCTTAGGATTCTATTTGAGCCATGTTTTCTTCTCCCCTCTGAATGGAGTTAAAACCCCTACTAGGGATATTCTGTTATTTAAGTGAGCTGCTTGTCCTGTGTCATGTGGGATGAGGGAAAACCAAACATTTCTTTCATTTCCACCCCCCCATTTCAAATTTGGCCAGTGAATGACAAAATACCATGTTTGTGCCATCAAGAAAATTGGAAATATTCAGTCCAAAAGGGCAGTTTCTGAAGTGCGGCTGTTCTTTATTATCTTTCATCTTCTATCTTATGTCTTCCCATTCACAAAGTTCCTACTTTTCTTTCTTTTGTCCACAGTTTTACCCAAGAAATGCAGCCTCTACTTACTCCGTCAATTGTGTTAGAATTCAGCAACAACATGCATGAGGTATGTAACCCTATATTATTAAAAGTAGTTAGACTAAATGCTGCCTATGTATATATATATACTCTATTTGATTTCCACTCCTCTTCCCCATCCCTTTATGTGCTTGCTAGCCACTATTGGTCACCATTCTCTAGAAGAAGAGGTATTAGTGATAAAAGTTATTCTTTTAATATTTTACAATAGCAAGAGGGAGGATCATATCCACAACTGCTGCAAAACTAATAAGCTTTTGGTCAGGAAAGCTCCAGATGTCTGAGCAGCAGGTACTTTCCTGTTTCCCAGCTGGTTTGTTCTCCCTGGGAAATTGAGAACTCCCTGGGAGACTTTATTTAATATTGGACACAGTGTCACAAGTTTTTGCCAGGGCTTTCTCTTCCTGCACTGTCATTTTTGGATAGTGCAGTCTTTAGGCTGTATGAAATCCCTGTTTGCTTTCCTGTCTCTTGGAACGAAGTTCAACATGGACACTATTGCATAAAGGAATGGTAGGAACTGACAGATGTGCCCTAAATTTTCACATAGTCACCAATATTCAGAAATGCCTATACTCCTCTGAGTAAGATGAAATCTGAGGAATGTTCTTCCCTTTCTTCCTCTCCACAGCTGCTTCTGGCCTCCAGGAAATGCATGTCAGCCTCATGCAGGCTCCTTTCCAGCAGCTACTCAGCTGCTGCCTCCCCTGCTCCCAAATGAATGTCTTTTTCAGTTTCTACAGCAGCCAATTCCAACCTCATCCCTGAACAGCTGAGTGAAAATCACAGCAGGGAAAAGCTAAAGCCAGCTGCTGCTGGCATCAAGGCCATCCGGGCAATGGGACATGGAGAAAGATGGAAAATACTGTCTATGTTTAGGCAGCTGCTCCTTGCTGGCATGCAGTGTCCTAGGACCAGGGCATGTTGTACACTCCGTGATGAGTATGGGATACTGAGCCTGCCCCAGCCAAACTAGCCCTGTTACAGCCATTAACACTGTTGAAGTTCTTTGGTTTTTTTCAGTCTGTGAATAAAGTTAAAGGGTATTGACTTTATTCCACCATCCAAGACTGTGTTTTACTGTCATCTGGAAGGAAACCCCCTGACTTTTCACAATGGAAAGATCATTTTTAATGAACTCCTAACCCTACAACTCCCCATCCCCATATTCTAACTTCTTTATTGCATATCTTGCAAGTATTGTACTAACCATCTTAAAACCTCCCCGTTGAGCAGGGTTGGCCTATATTGTTCTCAGTTTTTATGTTAGAGGTGGATGTTCTAATCCAAATTTTCTTTCTGTGAAGGCTGTTATAAGGAATAGCTCAGAAACTGTCAAGAACTTTCTGAGCTATTCCTTATTTACATACACTTGTTAACATCTCTGTGGGGATAAAAGCATTTCAATATAACCACTTGGTCAGAATGGAAAACAACTTGAAATGGAAATTAAAATTCTTATATATATATATACACACACATATATTATCACTGGCCTCTTGCCTGCCAGGGCATGCTGTTGGATCACAGTTAACTTGTTTTCCACCAGGACTCCCTGCTCTACAAAGCTGCTTTCCAGAAGGTCAACCTGTACTTGTGCATGGGGTTTTTTTTGAATAAGACTGGACCCAGTACTGGCCCTGGGGAACACCACTGGCTACAGGATTCCAACTGGACTCTGCACGATTGATCACAACCCTCTGAGCTGTGTCATTCAGCCAGTTATCAATCCACTTCACTGTCCACTCATCCAAGCCTCACTCCCTGAGCAACATGAGGATGTTATGGGAGACTGTCAGAAGTCTTGCAGAAGTCCAGGTAGACAATGTCCACAGCTCTCCCTTCATCTACCCAGACTGTCATGCCATCATAGAAGCCTGTCAGATTTGTCAAACATGATTTCCCCTTGGTGGATCCATGTTGAATATTCCTGATACCCTTCTTTTCCCCCACATGCTTAAAGATGACATCCACGATGAGTTGTTCTATCACATTTCCAGTCATTGTGATGAGATTGACTGCTCTATATTTTCCTAGGTCATCCTTCTCTCCCTTTTAGAAGGCTGGAATGACATTAACTTTCCTGAAGTCCTCAGGCAAATCCCCTGTGCCCCATGAACTTTCAAAGGTGATGGAATGTGGTTTAACAGTAACATTTGCCATCTTCCTCAACACTTGTGTGTGTATCCTGTCAGCACCCATGGATTTGTTGGTGTCAAGTTTGCACAAATGATCTTGAACCCAATCCTCCTTGACCAAGGGAACATCTCCCTTTCTCCAGACTTTCTTGTCTCCAAGGTCTTGGATTCCTGACAGTTGCCCTTGCAGTAAAGAGTGAAGAAAAGAAGGCATTCAATAACTGCACCCTCTCTGTATCCTCCATCATCAGGGCACTCGTCTCATTCAGCAGCAGGCCCATATTTTCCCATCTTCCTTTTGCTACTATTGTACTTGAAGAAGCCCTTCCTGTTGTCCTTGACATTGCCAGACAAGTTTAATTCCAAATAGCCTTCTGCATTACATCCTTGACAACATTCTTGTATGCCTCCCAAGAGGCCTATCCCCTTTTTCACATTCCTTAAATTTCACATAAACTTCATAAATACATAAGGACAGGAAAAATAACTGTCAGGGTTTAGCCCCAGCCAGCAATTAAATGCCACTCAGCCACTCTCTCACTCTCCCCCAGCGGGGCTGGGGAGAGAATTAGGAGAGAAAAGTGTGAAAACTCATAGGTTGAGATAAAGATAGTTTAATAGGTAAAGCAAAAGCCACACACAGAAAACAAGGAATTCATTCACCACCCCACAGACAGACAGCAGTTCAGGCATCTCCAGGAAAGCAGGGCCAAGTCACGTGCAATGGTTACTTGGGAAGACAAACACCATCACTTGGAACATCCCCCTGTCCTTCTCCTTCCCCAACCTTTATATGTCATGTGGTCTGTAATATCCCTTGGTCAGCTGGGGTCAAGTGTCCCAGCTGTGTCCCCTCCCAGCTCCTGGTGCACTCCCAGCCTTCTTGCTGGTGGGGTCAGATGAGCAGCAACAAAAGCCTTAACACTGTTAAAGCACAGCTCAGATACCATGAAAATATCTCTGTGTTATCAACACGGTTTTGATCACAAATCCAAACCAGACACCCATGCTAGCTGATATGAAGAAAATTAACTTTATCACAGCCACAACCAGCACAATAACAAACCTACTTTTTGGATCAAATGAAGAGTGATTTACAACACTGTTTTTGAGATAATAATAAAAAGAAGACAATTAATATATAATGCATAAATTTAAAATATATAATGTGCTACATTCATTTATGTTATTTAATTCTTGTGATGGTACAAAGGTGCAGTTCCTGTTCCAAACTCACATTCTTTGATTTATGAGTCTGAAGGAGAATGGTACTGAGCTTAAATAAAAAGAACCGAAATCTACTAGAATTAAGTTTAGCCTCTTATACTTCTTTACTTGAAGTTTAACCTCATGTCTTAGGGCTACGCTTCAAAAAATATGAATGTCTCCAGATGCAAACTGGGAATTTCTGGAGTTTTTACAAATGATAAACATTGGTCATAATTATTCCTCCTTCACTTAAAATCTAGGAGCTACATTGAATAAGCATTGTTGGGGTGTTGCATTTTCTGTTTGTGCTCTCAGGAGCTGGAGGAAAGGCAGAAGAAAAACAATAAACAAACGTAGGGAAATCTGGCTGCTTATGAGAAGAAACTATAATACCAAAAAATATAGGTAAAAAAATTATAAACAAGTAGGTGTTCTATTGCAGCACATTGGATAGATTTCTCTGAAAACAAAAGTATATCTTGTAATATTCTAGCATTCAATAAATTGTTTTAAAAAATGCTAAATGGTGTGTGAGCTCCAACATGACTCATTATGACATGAACTTGTAAAGCCTTTTTCTTCCACAAAGGCTGCTGTCCTGTGGGGTATAAACCTCAAGAAGGGCTGTAGGAAAATAGCCAGCTGTAGTGTATATGTTGGGAGGCTAGCATGCATTGGAGAATCTCAGGGGATCAGTCCCAAGCCTTGTTTGACATCTCCATTAGTGACTGACGAGAGGAAAAAAATGAAATATTAATGAACTAACAGTCAATATTGAATAAGGAGGAGTTTTGAATACCAATGAAGGGGAAAATGTGCACAAAAAAGTATAGGTCTTCTGGTACTGTGCTCTGGTTTCTGCTGGCTCTGAGCCAAACTGTCTCACTCGATATTTGCTGCAAAATGCTGCTCAGAGAAGGGATAAGAGAGGACAAAAAAGTATAAGAAGAACTACGGAAAGGGACATATACATTGAGAAAAGGCTGATACAGATGGGAGTAAAACGATTTATGGACACAATCACAAAAGGTAAGAAATGCTCTGAACAGCTCATGTGAGAGGCCTGGATTGGATGTGGCAGAAGGGTGAAAGGAGAAATAGCCTCTAGTTCTGTATTAATATGTTTGTGCCCTTTCTCACTCCCACTCCACTATCCATCAGGTGGAACAGAGGGCATTGATCATTAAAGTGTCTGCAAGGAAACACAAATAGATAATAACCAGTTTTTCTATATTGTTGATTACAGATAGAACAGTGAGTGTTAAAGAGGTGGGCACATAATGGTTGTGTGAGAGATCTTAGGTGGCTCTGTCATGTAGGAGTGAGAGCTGCACTGGCAGGAACCTAAATAAATTGTGAAATACAAAAGCATATTGACTATGAATCAGCAATGTCTTCACTGCAATTTAGGAGGGCATCGACTTCTTTTCTCTCTATTGCAGCCGGACGCAACAGGGCAAACTGCCATCTGATTTGTTAGGACTTAATTAATACCTGGGAAGCCAGGTGGAGTCAGCAACTTCCAGCAACTTTAGAGGAAGTCATTTAATGAAGTCACAAGCAGAGAAAACCAAGGCTCCAGACAAAAATTCGTTATCGGTTGAATGCTATGCAACCTCCCCTTGTACTCAGCTAATTCCCCTCAGGTCTGTGCTGAGAACTTGACAGTTTTCACATCTATCAGCCAGCACATGGTGCCTTTCCATGGCAATATCATAAGGTCAGCTCCTTTATCAGTCTCTTAGATTATGAAGATATCTACTTCCAAAATTACTACACCAAGGCACTGAAGTAAAGTGTCAGTTTTCATTCCTGTACAGTTTCCTGTCTGGTAAATGTGGTCATAGCCATATTAACCACTCATCATTTCTTTTCATATACTAAATTTTTGGATTGATTTTAATGATTCTATAACTAAATATAATACTTCTATTTAAAAAAAACCCTAGAATTATATTAATTTCTCAATGCCCAGTGCAGTTACTTCTATTTCTCATTACTAGTTTAGCTTTACAAAACTGTTGTGTTGAAGATAAAAATAACTGCTGCAAACTGAATACCATTTATAAGTAAAACTGGAGCTTATCTAGATCATTTGATGCTTCCAATTTTAAGGCCTTTTTCTGAATAAAAATACTAGGACACTAAAAAGATAGCAAATTCTCTAAGGATCTCAAGAGATCCTGTCTGAGCAAAGTAGGATAAGTGTGAAAAGTAGCCTTTACAAAGATGACTGGTCTGAAGCTTATAAAAACAATTAATGTTTCATCTCCCAAAGCAGTTGTCTTGGTTTCAAAGACAGGTATTTGCCAGAGAAGGCAGAAGCCTCCTTTAGAATAGGAAAATGTAACCCCCTTCCCTCCGAATTGGCAAAATTTTGAAATCAAGGGGCCTTCAGGCAATGGTATGAGAAAAGAGGAATAACAGTCCTTTAATAATATATTTTTATATNTTCCCGCTCTGTTGGCAATTCCCCTTTGGTGCAGTCACAGTCACAGCCGGTAGGGGCACTGGTGCTCCCGGTGTGCAGGGAGGGTGCGATGACTCCCCTGAGAGGGGAAAAGGGGGCTCGGGGATCCCAAGTTTCCTTGCCTCGAGACACTGGAGTGGACGGTGGGGAGTTGGTAGAAACGTGCAGCTGGAAACAGAAGCCCACGGTGGAGGAAGATTCTTCCTGGAGCTCCAAGCAGTCTCTCTCCCTCTTCTCTCAGTGTCCAGGAGCAAAGAAGGCACCCTCCAGCTGTGCTTGGCTCTTTTTAACTCGTTCCAGTCTGCCCCCCTCTGAGGGGAAAAAATCCCCGATATCAGGGAATCCCAGATAAGGGCTAGCCAGCCGCACCCATCTCAGAGCCAACTCTTTGGCCCTTCTTAATCATCCACCATTAAGGTTTCCCAGCAACTAATCACTTGCCCATTATCCCCCCAGCAACTAGAATGGGGAAAAATTCCAACACAGAGAGCCAAACAAAAAAAAGAAAAGTATCCCAAACCCTGACAGCAGCAGAAACAACTTTGTTCTGAACATCCTCAAACAGCCTCATGGCCAACTCAGCTACCCATGCAGCTGAGCTTTCCACTACCTCCCTTAATGCTGGACTTTCAGACTTTTTCCCCCAATCAATCACCTGGCTGTAGAACAGAGAATTCAAGTCACCAATACATAGTTTCATGGTTTGTGGTTTAACACGTAAGTGGCTAATTCATGGTTTGCTGGTTTGTCAGGAAATAACTGGAAAATAAATTTCCTGGGGTTCACCACCTAAGATCTTTTAACATGAAGGAATTACAGACACCCAGATGACAAAATAAAAAGACGAGAGGAATTATAAATGGTGCAGAGCTGAAATAGAATGTCTCAGATGTTTCACTGGGCATGCTCTGTCCTACTAAAAAGGTGTCTTTTTGGAAAAAGTTTTTGTGGAGTGGGGAAATACATTAACTTTTCAAGACAGGAAGGAAAATACAAAAATTGGTTTTGTACAGGGGAGAATCAACGTGAGTACTCTGAGACTACTTTCCTCTAAGGCAGTTGGCTAAGAAAATCCTGCTTTCCTAGCAGTTGTTCTGCAATTCTAGCAGCTGAAGAATAATTCTGCCACTGTTTTCAGTCCAGCAAAAAGAGCTGCAGTCTGCAGGATCAATAACAGACCAGACTATTCCCACTAAAGTAATTATTCTTAAAGACAGATGTATTATTATTTTTTAAATGAAAACACTTCCAAGGAAAAATGTCTAATTTGCTATTTTATTTTCCTGATTAATGATAAAAATAAATTTTAAATGGGTTCGGGGTTTTTTTCATTTTAAAGAAGAAATAAAAAATTCAGTGAAACAACAAATAACAAAATTAGTACTCCACGTTTCTTTTATTTTGACTTGGCTCAAAGATTTTCAACTGAGCTTTTATGATTGATAAATTTTTAGCTGAATTTTGCAGAACAGTTTTGAACATTTTATTTAATAGAAAATCTCCTTCAGATAAAAGATGTTGTTTAGTGTAAGAATAATGTTTCAGACTACAGGAACCAAATCATATTCAACTAGATCAAATTTAAACTGGCCTTTGATTAAAAAGGAATTTAAAAATCTATAATTGCTGAAGTTTAAGTTTACCCATACAACTATAAATATCCTTTTTCTGTTAGACTGTAGCCAGTGAAAATATAAATATATAAAAAACAGTTCATTTGTATTATAAAATTATTCTCTTTATTAAAAACCCAACACACAACGCAATCATATGCCAGCTGTCTGTATTTCAAAGTGCCAACACATCATGCCTAAACATTCTCCACTGAGAGGCTTACACCACAAAGGTATGTGCTGGTTTGTTGAATTTTATAAACATGTTTGAACTAATTATATAATCAAAATGACAAGCTGTAACTTTAAAAAATAGACAAGACTTAAGTGTCCTAGAACAAATAAAACATGCAAATGTAACTTTAGCCCTCTACACCCTCATCTCCCTGCAAAAAGTAAGAAGATAATTTTCTTTGGCTGACAGCCAAAAAGCTAAACCAAAATTCATCATATTCAAGATGTAAAGCAATAAAGCTTTAATAGTATTGAAATATATGTGATACAACAATAATAGCAGACCTAGAAGAAAGCAACAGTGAACTTCAATTTCATTCATTTGAAATCTTACTGCATTGAAGAATGAAAATAAAGTATATTCTTACAGGAATAATAATACTCCACTTTTGAACAAGTCCAATTTTAGATGGTTTGACCAGATGATTTATAAATTCAGTTTCTAAACCAATTTCTTTTAAATTGTGAATATATTAAATTCATGACTAAAGAAAATATTTTCTCTCAAATCACATTGAATTAAACTGCAGCATCTGTCAAAAAGTGAGTCATCAACAGAGAGTAGACACGAGGAACTTACACTAAAAAAATAATGATAAATCTAGTGCTCTGTGGTTTAAACCAATCTCTAGTCTCTAGAGCCATAAGTTTATGCCTTTCTGTGTGATCTGATAATGGCTATTGTGACTGACAAAATAAATATTCTGTACTAGATGGATTTGGAATTTGATCCTTATGATAATACCTGGGGTTTGGGTTTTTTGCTTCCACTTTTATGTATTTTTTTTTCTGTAGCCAAGACCTTAAATACAGATAGGCAGACATTAAATGAGATAATTCAAAATAGTCATTTAAACCCACAAAGAGAGGTTCAAGGCTCTATGGATGGAATAGGTGTCTATAATATATATCAAACCACTGTCATTTGCTGATAAAATCTGTACACTTAGAGCTGCAGAACCTTCCTTCCTGACTTCCATGGAGATCGATGGGTGAATGGAGAAATGCGGACACAGAGGGAAGTGAGCAGTGAGAACTGGGGCTGCTGCATCTCTATTTGTCAGGAATGCACACTCACATACTCGTTCAGACAACTGGGGGAACCAGCCAAGGAAGTTTTTATTGCTTCACACACCTTGCTGCCAACAGCTTTACTACCAACATATTTACCATAACCCTCATGTTCCCACATTATCTCTGTATTTCATTGTTGAGATTTAGTGCAAGGGAAGAGATGAACATTATCAGGTATGACTGTGTGTTCCCAGGTGAACAGAGATGTGACTTCTTTTTGCATTTGAAAACTTAACACACCTGAGCAGGATTTGTCTCTGAAAAGGTAAAAAATCTTAGGGGTTTTATAAATATACCTCTAGCCAATTTATGACCTTTGTCAGCATTTCACTAGGCAGTCTGTCCCTGACTTCAAGTAGTATTACACTAGAAGATTTGGACATGACAAATATCCACGTAAGCCTTTGTGATGTAACCGAAAAAGTTCACTGTAGCTTTTCCTCCATTAGTGAAGAAAGCAAGTGGTGTTCCTTGTACTACACAGGAAACAAATCACATTCCTGTGGCACTCTCCACTCTCTTTCTCCATCTCAGAATAGATACAAGAGCACCTGAAGACTGTACCCATAGAAACCCTACTACAATGTAAGGCAAGACCATTTATTTTATCTTTGATTTTTTCTGATCTTTCTTGGATTTTTTGACTTTTAGTGGGGTACAGTGATGTTTTAAGCAAAAAGGTAGGTTATATTTCTTAGAGAAATAAATATTTTGAGGTTTAGAAATGTATTACAATACTATAAAGGAGTAAGGATTTTTAATATGCTACACATAACATTGAATTTAAGATTCTGTTTCAGACTAATCAAATACATAAAATTACTCAATTTAACTTCTTACAATTTTTTTTTTTTGGTGTTCAGAAGAAAATCAGGTAAGTGGTTCAAGAGTTATAAGTGTTCAAAGACCGTGGAAATAAAATGTTTTTTCTCAGCCTTGAAGCTCAGTTTAAATACTTTCTGCATGAAGTTTCAAATTCACAAAGTATTTTTTACTTCAGTTCTTAAAGGATGCACCACAAAAACTAAAAAAAGAAAAGCTAACCCTGGTAGGCCTTAGGCACTCCTCAAGCCAAATAACCTGGATGGAAGAGATTAAAAGTGGTTGGTTATTAGAAATTTCACGGGAAACAAGAATTGCTGAAATGAAAGTTGCCCAAAGCACTGTTAAACTGTAATGCTTTATGTGTGCATGCAGCCTAAGACAAGATCAAAACTCCTGAGACCAACCTTAGGTAACCAGCACTGACAGCCCAGCACAGCAGACCTCGGATTCAAAGCCAGCTTTTGAGTCTGTGAAAATAGCTCTCTGCTGAGGTTGGCTCTGCCATGGAAACACACTCTCAGTATTTCACACAACCAGGTTAAAGCTGTTTCAGATACACCTAGACAAGACATAATCAAATCTTTAGTAGATCATAAATAAACCATTAATCAGAAATAACACGTCACAAGAGAGGAATAACATTAGCTAAATAAAATGTTTCTACTGTAAATC
Organism: Pomatostomus ruficeps; assembly: GCA_013400735.1. Lineage (NCBI taxonomy): Eukaryota > Metazoa > Chordata > Aves > Passeriformes > Timaliidae > Pomatostomus > Pomatostomus ruficeps. The sequence continues at coordinate 11,388 of VYZT01037084.1, forward strand.
TTTGTGCTTGTACTGGCTACCTGATGTTGAATTTGCAGTCAAGTCTAGACAAATAGGGACAATTAATCCAGATTATTTTAGAGGTCTGCTTTAGAACAACATGAAACACAGCCCTGAAAGTGCCTTTTCCTTTCTATTTGCCAGAGAGCACGTCCTCATCAGCTGTGCCTGCATGTGGTTCAATTACTCCCATCTACACTCTCCAGGAACAGCAAATAGGTAGACTATAAGAGAGAAGATACACAGAAGTAATAAAATACAGGTTTTGACACATTTTTCATCCCTCAACATGAGCAGGGATTTCAGGAATACTTTTTGACAGCTGTATTTTGCTTTGTCTCCCGAGGAAGTACACAGGGAATCTGCACCCAAATTTATTTATGGTGCAATCTAACATAATTGCTTTGAATGATATTTGTATATTGATTTTCAAATTGGCTGTCTAACCTCACCTTACCATCTTGATGTCCCCTTTGATCAAAAGACAGAAATAAAAGAAGTTACTCCCACAAATGTTAGACATGCTTCTTAAAGTCTCTGCTATCTGTAGAGAGTCTAGTCAAATAACTCATATCAGAATATCACATTTTAGATAGCTATTTTTGGGGAAGATTAAGTTCTTCACTTTTTGGGGGGTTGGTTTTGTTTGTTTGCTCCAGGGTATTGCTGTTTGTTTGTAGGGTGGGGGTTTTTTGGTTGTTGGTTTGGTTTGGGTTGGGTTTTTTACAGTATTTATTTTTATCTTGTCAGAATCACAAAATCACAGGTTGGACCTCTAAGATCCTGGAGTCCAACCTTTGATTGATCCCCACCTTGTCAACTAGACCATAGCACTGAGTGCCACACTCATTTGTTTCTTGAACACTTCCAGGAACAGGGACTCCACTACCTCCCTGGGCAGTCCATTCCAATGTTTACCATGCCTTTTCACAAAGAAATTCCTCCCAATATCCAACCTGAACCACTCCTGGTGCAGGATGAGGCCATTTCCTCTTATCCTGTCACTTGTTGCCTGGAAGAAGAGGATGACATTCACCCTACTAAAACCTCCTTTCAGGGAACTGTAGAGAGCAATAAGGTGTCCAGTTTTTGGGTTTTGGACAGTACAGCTTCCTTAAGCACACAGAGTGACAAAGAAAGAATTTACTTCTTAGTAGCATTCCTTCAAAAGTTTTATGAATTTATCAACCTTCCTTCTTTAAACATGTGGACTGTATGATGTATCTGTAAATATGCGTTTCTGTTGTCAATAATACAACAGAAAATTTCAACATTAGCTATTCTTTAGAATAGGGTATTAGCACTTGAGCACTGAAAAAAAGAGGATCTGATCATTAATGTTCCAGTGTTCAAGGACCTAGGAAGCCTGTGAAGAGCTCTGGCTTTTCTCATTTTTCTTGAAGCTGATCACTGTCTCTGTTTGGAGGGGAAAAATGGAGTGAACGGGCTTCAAGGCATTGAACAAAGGTGATGAAATTATTTATTACTCTGTTTATTTGTACTGCATCAGTTTCCCACCCAAGATGCAAACAATGGTTCACCATCAAGAGATTCAACAAGCATATAAATGTTTAAGCTTCAGTGACTGGGAAAAGGACATTACATGGGAAAATAACCAGCTGTATTGAAGTTATCATTTTAAACATCCTACTAAGATTATTGGTTAATAAGAGTCCAGCAGCAACAAACCTAATGGTTAAAGCATCTAAAGCAATCTATTTCTGGCACTGTATAAGATCTTTACAAATTGCTGTTCATGCTATTCATCAACACTGGTTTTTCTTTATGTTAATTTAGACTATAAAAACATTGTTTAGCAGTGAGCATTTACGAAGAACACAACTCTGCCTTAAAACATTATGCTTATGAGAAATAACCAGAGCAGATTGAAAAGTTTGCATCAAAATCATTTTCCTCAAACATGTGCCAAATATTTAGACAAATTCATTTATGCTAATGAAACTTCATTTGACTAAAAGAACGTGAATGAAATACTGTAAAAATATCAAAATATTATCCTTTCATATTTATGCAATGAAATGTTAGTGTCTAAAAAATAGAAAGCTGGGAACTTTAGAAATCCATAATTTTTCTGGCCTATATGAAAGACCTGCTTTAGAACAAGATGAGTGAAGCCTCAGAGAGGCCTGCTTTCTACCGTGAATTACAGAAGCATGATAGAGGAAACAGATGTATGTGTTAATGTCTGGCTACCTGAATGTCAGGGTTTGGGATACTTTTTTGTTTAGCTCTCTGTGTTGGAATTTTTCCCCATTCAAGTTGCTGGGGGGGTGATAATGGGCCAGTGATTAGTTACTGGAAAGCCATAATGGGCCAGTGATTAGTTACTGGAAA
>VYZT01037084.1:13924-34497 GCA_013400735.1 Pomatostomus ruficeps
ATATTAGTAAAGGACTGTTATTCCTCTTTTCTCATACCATTGCCTGAAAGCCTCTTGATTTCAAAAAAATTTTACCAATTCAGAGGGAAGGGGGTTGCATTTTCCTATTCTGAAGGGGGGCTTCTGCCCTCTTCAGCAATACCTGTCTTTGAAACTGAGACACTGAATTACTCTCTCATTTTGGGTGTTCTACTGTTCAAACTGATCAGTTTGGGGTTTTTTATGTTACCTAGAAAAAGAAAAATTGACTTTCAAGAAATCAGAACCTCATAGTGATCAAATGAAGAAATTTGAAACTGAAAGTTGAAAAATACAGAACTGATCATTTTCACACTGCTCTAATTCCTAATTTCTGCTTGTACAAAAATAATATGAATAGATTAGGGGGATATTTTTAGTACCTTGTCAAACCTGCAGCAATTTTGTCCTTCTGTGTACTTTTGAAAAATAAACTCATATCCTTTAGTTATGTCTGGAATTTTCTCTAGGTGATCCATGTATATATTCTAATGGATGTCCATTGCTGACTGAAAACAGGAGTAAAATAGAGTGTGATATTATCTGTATGTGTATTAACAGTTCTTGAAATTATTATGCTGTAAATTAATGCCCAATTTTAGAAAAAGTAAACTGGATATTTTGAAAAGCACCTCTAGAGTCCATTCAGGAGCTAGTCAATGAAGATTCATAAAAAGCATCTAGAGAAAGAAAAAATTGAAAGGGAAAGTACAAAGTACAGTAAGTTGTTAAGAGAGAAGGTGATTGCAGCAGTAACCCACAGCAAAAATATAATCAAACAAGCTGTTTGCAAAGGTTAAGCTGTATATCAACATTATTTATTCTCCTTATTCACACTTATCCAGGAACTTTTGGAGCACATCTTGATCATGGAAAGTTGCCTCAGATCCTTTCATTTAATATCATCCATGTGCTTTATTAACACTCTCAAATCTTTTCCAGTTTATCAATGAGCACATTAAATAGAGGCCAGAACTCTGGCCTCTAGAGTCAGCACAAGACACTCCATCTACTTACGTAATTGTTAATTTTTATTACTCCTTGTCAGAGACATTTTGTCAAATTTCAGTCCACTGATCATGTTCTCTGCAGAATAATTTATATGAAATTTTATTGCATGTGTTTATATCTCTGAAAGCTCTTCTAAGATCAACATATATTAGGAAATTAAATTTAATTCAGTGTCAAATGGTTCATTGGGATGTTAAAGAAAATCATATATGCACAATATGTTAAAAATTATAACACATTTTTAAAAATTCACAAAATACAGAGTTTTATTCTTGTGAGTTGATTGCTCTCCAGAGGTTGGTCCTGCATATACTGAAATTCTTCAGCCTAAATTGACTTCCTTAGCATTAAAATGCTAAGTGCTGTACAATATCAAGCTTTGCACATTTGACTTCTTTTCTTTTGTATTTTAATGCAGGACATCGACATCACTTAATGTATGAAATGAAAGAACCACCCAAGCAGTCTCACTAAAGTTGTTTCCCACTTTCAAGTATTGAGTTACACAGGTGGGTTAAGGTTCTGATCTTCACCTAAGATAAATCAGTGTGGTTTCCTTTAATTCAACAGAACCAGGCCAGTTTGGCTCATCTAATGATCTGTGAACTCACACTTTTTTACTGAGGAAATGAGCTGAATTTAAGATGTTCTACTTTGAGAATAATTGTATTCCTCTTTTCCAGAAACAAGTTCATACATTTGAAAGTTTCTGCCATTTTTAAAATTATTCCTTTTACTTGTATCTTTTTTTTTTTGTTTTTCAGCCTTTGCAAGTACAAGATCACATAATAAATATTTACTTCAAATAAAAAAAATAAAACAAGTATGTGTATTAATAATTTCCATAATATTCTCAAAGAATGTTGTGCTTAGTTTGGCATATGCAAAGGATCAGGATGTAGATCTGATCCTACACACAGCATGTGTCACTTAGGCCACAAGTAGGACTTTGACCTGGATAGCGTCCTAACAAAACTAAGACACATAAACACAAGAGTGTCTTCAGACTGGAAGGGATTTACCATTTAGCTCTTGGTTGTGCTTCCATGCCCATACCATTGCTTCTCCTCCACCTTCCTTCCCAATGTGAAGTGAAAGGTATTGTTATACCCACCTGTTAGTTTAGTTAATAAAAGGTGTTAAGTTGAATCACTTATTTTTGGATGGGAATAGGAAAACATTCACAAGCAGTACTGCGTTTGACATACTAATTAAGATAGTGTGTCCCAGCCATATGTGCAAGTATTTTGTTAAAAACCAAAGTCAAATAGGTTAGCTCAATACCTGTTGGTTTCAGCTCATTGATGGGATTTTTGCCTGGAGAGAAGAACAGTTCACCATCACCACTCTTGGGTAGCATGACAGGACCAGAAGCATTATCTTGTCTTGCCCTGACATACCCGTTTTCTCCAGATACTTGGTAGTTGCAGGACTTGAGATTCCAAATGAAAATCTGGGTCAAGGACTTTAAATATCTGAATGAACAGTGAACACAAGTTCCAATTCAGGCTTGAATACCTGATTGTTGTGGGTTAACGACAAATAAGGGGAAAATATCATACTAAAAATACCCCTCATCATTGTTTGAGTAAACTATTTAGATTGCAATTTGCAATAGTAATTTGTTCCTGCTTGATTTACACTACTGGAGGGTAGATGGTTTGACAAACTGCCAAACAATGGAGAAGAAAACCCCTTTAAATCATAAAGTTCTTTCCTGCTTTTTCCCCTCTGGCTCTCCATTAACTAGTGATCTTCAAATCATTGGTCCCTGAGCAGTGTAGCAAGTTGTTGTAGAAAATGTTTCAAAGTTATTTAGCTGTACATTTTGAAACTCCATATATTTCTACAGCCCAGAGAAATGTACTGGTACATTTGCATGAACACTGAGGAAAAGCATCCAAAAACTAGGAGACAGAAAGTAAATCTTATGGCATAGTTTTGATTTACTCTATGCTGAGAAGTGAACAACAAACTTCACAGAATTTGAGCTAATTCAAACAAAAGAGTTTCTTTGCTACACTAAGCTGATTAATGTTGTTTGCTCTGTGTGTTATGATTTATAGATATTAGCATACATAGATTTTAAGTGTTGAATTTACATTGTTGAAAAGTATCATAGCTGGGAAGGGAAATCCCGTAAGGTTACAATCTAACAAAATTACTGTGAAACAATAATGTCTATAATGTACAAGCCAGAAAACAAAATCTGCAGTTTTGCAGATGGTAAGACTGTAAGAGGACCTAGACAAACATTTTCACACATGGGAGAGAGAAGGAAAGGGATTACTTGCAGTGTTCAGCATTGACATCTAATACTTATTCTGCCTTTTACACATTGCCATCTTTGAGACTTGATTTTGCTCTTAGTTTGCATGACAGCAAGTGTTTGTGCATATGCAATTCCATGGAACATTTAGCTATCACTAAGCCTTATTTTGATCCATTTACAGAGAACTGATATTGCTGTAAGAACACTAAAGGCAGTGTGGAAGGGTTTAAATGAAAATTGTTTTTCCAAAGCCACAAAAAGTGCTCCCTTGTGTCCAGTAGTTTTTATGAGCCTTTGCAAGTAGGTGACAGGACTGTTAATAGACCATGATGACATAAGAAACATGTTGTATAATACACTAATTTTATGTTAAAGCAATGACAATGTTCATTTTAATAATGAAACATAATACACTGCTAATTGATAGTACATTAGTTTTTATGGAAAATGGGAGTGATGAGAACAAATCAAGTGTAAGCTATTCTGCTGTACGCTAACTTCTGCTAAGGACTTGACAGGGAGGTTTATACAAAAAAGCTCTAAATTACAGTAAAAGTGTCAATATGTCTTCTGAAAAAGTAGTGAAATGTAAAATATCTTTTCTTGTTAGCTGCTTTTATCATATTTAAGGAAAAAATGCTATTAATTCTGAAGTTCTTGGAATACTTTCATACTTATCATAAATAAGTAGTGTCTCAGTTTTAAACTGGGAAAGCAAATACTGTTAGCAAGACCATGTGTTCAAAAGGAGGACTTTGCAGTTAGTCAGACTGGTATTATATGTTGTGGTGTGCTCTGGCCAGTTTCGGTCTGTCTCATGGCCAGGCTTTGCTATGTACCCTCCTCCCCCGCCTCAGTGTCAGTTCTCCACCCCATGGAGGGCTCTGTATTGTGTAATCCTACACAAAGCCCGCCAAATTCAAACCCCACAGCGCTCCCCTATTGGATGTTGTACCCTCCCTCGACCCCTTGTGTTGGTATTTATGTAACTGTAACCCTCCGTGCCAGTACTTTCCCGGCATGATCATGGTGCCGAATAAACAATCTGGGAAGCCCCTCCACTTGTCTCTCCTTCGTCGGCACGCCTGGACCATCGGTGGGTTGGGTGAACCCCTACAGGAACTTCGCCAGCTCTCCCATGCCTTGGAGCAGCCCGAACAGTCCCTGGAACTGCAGGAGGACGCTCAGTGTCCCCCTGGAATGCACCGCAGCAATTATATATGGACAAAACCTTTTAAAATTGAAGTTTATGGCAGCAAATCTCTTGAAGCAGCCTAAAGTCTAGCAAAATGATTGATTGGTTTGAATTAACCCCCTCTGAAGTACCAACTTACCTTTCATGTTTAAGTTTCTATAACCAAGTAGAATAAATGAATATGTAGAAAAACATAAGAAAAGATTATGGAATTCAAATTGCAGATGCCATTACAGCTACATAAACCAATCTTGCAGACCTTGCAGGTAATGTTTTTAAAATAAAGTCTGTGATTTCATGTTTTCCCTTTATGAAAGCTCCCTGGTTCTGCAACAACTTGTTCTTGTCTCAAGTTATCCAAATTTACATGTCCTTTCACATTATAGAATCTCTTCAGCTTAACACACTCATTGATTTTACGCACTCTGATTCCTTTCATTTAACCTTAGGATTGTAGAATCTGAACACTCTTTGCAGTGGAATACATTAAGCCTGTTCTCCTGTACAAAGTAGGGAAATGCCGTGATAACCCCTTAAAACCCAAAGATATTCATCAGAGAGAGAAAGAAAGGCTGAAGGAGGACCTTTAGCAGAGCTTTGCCATGCAGAGGTAACTTACGTGATTCAGTTAGTCCCAGCACTGCACTCCTCCCAGCTCCTTGTTCAGGGATGCAAATGGACAGAACCTGCGGCATTGCCCCTGCAACCAGCACTACAGACCTCTGTAAAAATCTAAGGTAAGAGACAGCTGGATAGAATGGTAGGTATAAACCTATAACATACAATGAAGTAAATACATAGTTAATCAAACCATCTAGACCTAAAAAAGTACTTGCTGGTTAACCTCTCCCTTCACCTTCTTAGGGACATGGATCTCTCCTTCCTGTTACTTTACTATATAATCTTTCCTCACAAACTTCGCTTTCTTTCCCCACTGACTGTCTCTTACACAGAAGTAGTGTGCTATTGTGTTTCAATCAAAAAGCTTTATACTTTAGCTTTATTATACTGAATGCAGTAAAGCATTGACAAGGTTAATCTGCAAAGGTGGTTGGGGTGTTTGCACACTACAGTCACGAGAATTACTTGGGAGGTAATTGGCCCCTTCTTTGTCTGCCTACTGAAAATACAGAAGCAGTTTTATGGGCTAAGGTAAAAATAAAATGCCTATGCTCGTATGACATAGCAGCTAAACAGGGATTTTCAGGGTTACAACTTCTGATTTAAACATTTCATGTCTATCTAAGTGCCAGTTCACCAGTCTGATTTTTTATTTTTTATATTTTTTTTAATCTAGCCCTAGGAGAGATTATAGTGTACAGCCTGCAAGAAACTTAGTGTAGTTATTGATGGACATAAGTTGCTAATTTTCCTTGACATAATCCTGTTGCTCAACATCAAAGGCAGCAAATAAATGAAAAAGTTGGGGGAAAAAAGATGAATGAGAATGTCACTGCATCAATCTTGTTTGCAGCCAACTGAGCTCCACACAGACAAGAAAACTCATTTTAGGATTTGATCTGTGCAACCCATGTATTCGTCTGGATTCCACATAAGAACTTGCAATTTGCTGCTTCATCTGATTTGGACTTTTTGAAAACGATTATATTTTCCTGACCCTTCCTGCCAGGTCTTAATTGTATGGTAGTTAGAGGGATAAATGTTAATTATGAATGTTGTCTGGTATCCTCATTTTCCTCTTCCCCTCATCCTGTTCTGCTTGCTCAAATTTTAACTCTGCTTTAATTATTGCTTTATCATTTCGCACTGCTTCATTCCAAAAAAAAGAAAAAAAAACAAACAACAAAAAACCAACCCAAACTCACACCTTCTCTGAATAAATCAGACTTATCTTCCCTTAGTAAAGTAATATTATCAAATAAAAATGTACTCACTTTGAAAAGTGCATCGTTTCAGCTACTGTGTCCATATTTGTTAGGTTTTTAAGTGGTATAGTCACAGTTTCCTATTTCATTTCCCTTTTTTTTCTGTGACAGAACTTTGGATCTCACCTTCCCACACTCAATACACCAAATATAGCTCCACCATCTGTAGGTACCAGCAGGTGTAGTCAGCTGTGGGGCCACCAGGTAAAATGGCCTGCCTTATAAAACATTCATGTCATTGCTGCAACTGGGTCCTTGCAAGCTAAGACATTAGCAGGCCTTCAGAGAGTCTTGTAAATCACTTTGCTGCACGTTTTGATGAAGTAAAAACCCAACAGTACAATTGTAGAGAATGGCTGTGAGCTCTGATTTCAAGAATAAGGCCATATCATTTGCTGTGAATTTGCTGTGCTAAGAAAAAGGCTGAACAAATCTACGGCTAGGATGGGAAGACTGAGTTTTCACATGACCAGCCAAGTAAGAGATAGCAGGAAGCAAGGCACAGCATTCTAAAACAAAACCCCAGTGGTAACTGATAAGGTGAGCCTTCCCGAGCAAAGGAAGTGGGTGAGATGGAATCAAATTTATTTATTTGAAATCTGAATTCATGTGCTTGGCTCAATTCTAAAATTAATCTCTTACACTGTATCCTGTTTAGCAAATCCTTTTTTGCTACTTAACTGCTGCTACCTGTCAAATGACAGCTAAGACCAGTATCCTCCAGTAAAAGTGTCTTCTCCATCCAAATCCCCTGTTTTGGTTGAGGCAGAGCATGACCTGTACTATTTATTATTGTTAGTTTGCTTTTTCGTACCTGAGACTTCCGTATAAAGAAGACATTATCCTTTCCTCCATTGTAGGCTTTTTCTGTCAGAGGTGCGACAATCACTTCCCTATGTATGCAAATAATCTTCATGGGGGAAGGCAACACACAGTAGCAGTGATATGTGGCTGTCCCCACAGCCTTGTGTCTGGGATTAATGCCTGACTTCATGGTTTAAGCTGAAAAAGAACATACATATAGAGCTAGGATTTCCAAATTTAACTCCCTAAAACACCTAAATATTTTTAGAACATTTTCTCTACCACTCCTCTGCTGTTAGTGACTATGTCACAGTCTAGTTATGGGAGAGGAAGGCTGTGTGCGGACTTGTTGAACTAAAGGGAAAATCAGACATTTCAGTAACTGTTCTAGAGCATCAGTCCAACATCTGAAGCCCAAAACTGTCTGTGTTCCCATCCTGAAGGAAATGTCTTGAATGTTTCCATGCTTTCATAGTGCTGTAAGTTCTGCCTTGCAGATGTAAACAACTTGCAACATGAATCTGGCATTGGTCAGTAAAACTTGATGTGTATGCTAAGCATCATTTTATTGGGTAATGTTTAGTAGGAGAAAGAAACAGGATGAATTCATAGATGTATGAGACCCTGAAATAAAAAACAAATTGATCAGGTCGACCCTGATACAAAGTATCTCCATTAGTCAACATTTTAAGCATTAGCAGAAATTTACTCCCAGGAAAATACCAAAAACCTTTTACAATGCACTTCCACTGTAGTGTAAAAATTTGTTTAACCTGCACAGACTTCAGTGTTTTGGCTGCAAAGCTAGCTTTTACCACAGTCTCACACATCTGCTTGCCAGCCCCTAATGTCTGTGTCTTGTCAAAGAGCCCCTAATTAACTTCCCCTCATAGGCTGACATGATGCATGACACCCTGTAACCGCTGAGGAGATATGATGAGTTGCTTGTTCCATAGTACATGATAACACACTGACTGATGGCAATTAGGCTGCCTGGGGGTTGGTGTTTCAGGTTAGGCTGGTGCCAAGGGACTCGTGACCATGAATAAACAACTGCTCTGAAGAGTTGATGCTGGTGGTGCTTGGTTCTGTTTCATCACCAAGCAGCCTGCCTCAGACATGTATATTGTTACATTCAAAGCCTGCAAGTATTTGTACTTTAGCCTTTCTATGTGCTTCTACAGCTGGGATAGTGAGACATAATAAAGAACAAATTTTCAAAGAAAGAAGAAACTTGCAGTCAGAAGAAGCATTCAAATATAAAGATATGTGCACTAAGCTGGAATAATAAATATTTAGTGAGCCTTACATGGAATTTTCACCTAAAAACCTGAGACTACATTCTTACTTGATGGTAGGGAGTATCTAGGTTTGAAATAAGCTGATTTTTTTTATTTCTAATCTTGTCAATATTCTAATCCTATAATAGTTTTAAACAATTTCAGTATCATGCATTTCCATGATACAAACTCAAATTTAAACATCCTATCTTCTGCATATGCTCTCTTATATTTTTCTACAGGGTTTTTTCTTCTCTTTTTTTGGCATCTTGTGTTCAGCTTTGTGGTTCACCATTTTTCCATCGACTTTACTGGCAAACTTTTCTATCCTTGTCAAACAAAACCAGTGCTCCAGTTTTCCACTGCCATTTTCCCTTTTTGCTCCTCTCCATCCATGAACAGTTGTTTAGTACCTCGGTTAAAAGCTCTCAGTACGAAAGTAGATAAAACAATATTTAAGGATTTCTCAGAAAAATGTGCTGTTATCTAAATTCTTATATGGTCCTGAGATATTTAGGAAACAAAGCAGTGTTGAAACACTGAAAAAAATTCTTTTCAAGAGAAACTGGAAAAAATTCAGCAGAAATTTTTCCTTGACTTTTCTCACCCTGAAACCTTAAGGATAATATTTCCATTAGAAGGTACATTTTCATATACATATGAATATGTGTTTTAGCAATCATTAATGAAGATGAATCTTCAAATCTCACTGTGAAATGATAAATTAAATTGAGTGGTTATGATTTGGAGTTGTAAGACTGGAAGCAGATGGACAGCCATGTGGTATATTTCACATTGTTCATTGCAACACACTTTCTACCAGCATTTGTTTTGGCAACAGCACATATGACACACTAATAATATTTGGAATATTTCACGAGACATGAAAGCAAAGGTATTGACTACAAGGAAAAAACTGTCCTGCACAGGTAATATTAGAGATGTTCAGGGATTGTATCAAAACTGTGGGTTCAAATGTTAGCAAAAAAATGAAGAGAAGCTAGTTCTATCCATCTTCCCAGTACTATCTCCTGCTTTGACTAACTGAAACAACTGTCTTAGTTATATGAGATATGTTCCTTTTCTTTTTTTCTAAACTCTCTAAATGTATCAATATAGGTCCAGATATTACAGAATAAATGGGTTCTATATGCTGTTTACCCAGGAGTGGAAAGCAGAAGTAGGAAATCAAAAATCAGCAGACTGACAAACTGACCTGAAATGGGATCTGGAGTAAGGATTTGTCACTTGTAAGTTGTCATGTTTCCTGCTAAAGCAAAACAGAGGAAAGGAAAAAGGTTCTTCAGGGTTACAGCAAGAATGCGCCACATGCTAAAATTGGTGTTATCTGTAGGTTGCTCTATCTAAAGTTTTCAATTTGAAATGTTTTATACATTGAAAAGTCAATAGCCCTGTAACAGGATGAAACCTACATGAAAGCGCAGATCAGATAAAATGAGTTCTTTATCTGTCACCTCCAACTGAATTGGTGATTCTGGTGTGCACTGGAAAGACAAAGCAGCGTGGATAATTATCATGAGGGATACTTACCTGAAAGTCCTACTAGATGAGATGTGAACTATATCTGCCCTCCTGTAATGGTTTAGACATGCACTGGAAGGAATCAGATATTTGTTAACCCTAGTGGGTCCTGGTAACACATTTTGCACTGAAGATCAGAAGACAGTGTTACCTCAGGAAGCCACTGTTGAGGAACTTTAGAAAGAATACAAGTAAACCAGACTGGGAATAGGTGACCCTATCACCTATAGGATCACAGGTGAGTGCTGTTGACCATTTAACTTAAAAGACAAGAACACAAGCAGCAGCAGTCTCTCAGTGGGGACACGTCCGCAGCCATCCCCTATGCCACAATGGGCTGAGGACAGCAATCCTGAGGTGGGATTGTCACACACACAGCAAGATCTGGCACAGCTCAGGCACCCAAGGAGACTGCCTCATTCCTGGGATCAGGGTGAGGGCACACAGAGGGGCCCCTCCTGGTGCATGTCCTGTGTGGGGCAGGAGAGAGCTCCAGACTGCTACACACGATCCCCTTACACAGTGAACCGCAAGCTTTATATCGCTATGTTGACTGGTTCTGCTCTTGCACCACACCACTCCCATCCTGCTAAGGACAAGCCTAAATAATAACATCTCCACTGCTTTATTTTTTTACCTCCCCCTATCTTTTACCTGGAGAGTAAGGAGGATTAAGAAAAGAGAATACAGATGTAGTTTTAAATATATTGCCATGCTGATAGAGATCTCAGTGCTGAAAATGGGACCACCAGTCTCTCCTAACTTACCACTCAGTGTCATATCCTGCACATTTCCTCACAGAAGACAGGACTCAGGGATTAGTGAAGCTTCTACAATATCTGTTTAATAAAATAAAAAAAAAAATCTTTCTTGCATCTTCAGTGACAAAAAATTGCTTTGAAATGGAAGGGTGACTCAGCTTTCAGGCTTAACTTGGTTTAGTTCCTCGAGTTTCCTGAAGATCCAGAGATGTGCTATGCCATTTGAGAGCTCATAGAAGTGCATTGGAGAGAAAGGAAAGGCCCCAGCTAAAGTGATCTGAATTTTGGAATTTACACTCCAAGAAGAAATTTAGTTTCTTAAAAGAGATTTTTGTTGTATATTGGAACAACATGGAAAGATTCTCCCTTCTAATTTAATTACTAGTAGGCAGTTACAGAATTTCTTCAAAATTATCTTGTTCACATTTGTTTCTTATTCATCTGTTCTCTGCAAGCAGCTAATGTCTATGTTATGTTTTACATTCTTTTTTGCATTATCAAATTGTGATAATAAGCTCCCTGGAATAGAAGCTTTGTCACTTTATGCCATTTTGTGTTTTGGGAAGCAGATGGTGGACCTGTCAGACTGTCACTTCCTCTGAATCACTGGTGATGTGTCTTTATAGTAGAGACCATTTAAAGGGAGAATTTGCTACTTACAGGTGATGTCTTCACTGTGACTGTGTGATAATGGCATAACAAAATGTGATTTTTTTTTTTCTTTAATACTGCAAGAACAAGAATATATGACCCAAATAAAAATTGTCTGGATAAGAATTTTGTTTATTTGAAACCCTTTTTCTTGCTGGTGATCACACTGAAATGTGGTTGTTAATCTATATATCATTTTTTCATGTCTAGCCTCATTTAACAAGTAACGTAACCTTGTTGTTTATTTAATTTGTAAATTGTTCCAGAAGAAATCTCTCACTGTCACCTACAAGTCACAGGAAGTAGTCAAATGACTACAATATGATACTGAAACTCTCAGAGTAATTAGCATCAACACTTTGATCTTTCCCCGTTACACTGTGACATATTAATATAGTAAATTTAAATCTAAATTAGATGTCAATGTAACTTCAAATTTAATCAGTATGAGGGCTTCATCTGATTTCATTGATAGCTTCTTGTTGTATAAGTAGTAATAGCATTCTGTTCCTCTTCCTTATTAACATAAACAAATTATATTCATCTTTCAGAAAACAGTCCTATCACTGAGATCACAGGGAAAAGCCACAAAAATTGTAATGTAATCATGCTGACTTCCAAAACAAAATAAGCTACTGTTTGACATTTAAATATTAAAAATACACTTATGATGCCTTGCATATATAATATAATGTAATCATATTTTGAATATAATGTTGCTGTTATACTTGCTTTCCTTGGTTATTGTCTGAGAAAAAAATTTGACAAGTGAATACATATTTGATATATATAAATATTTGATTTGTTCATGTAAATGCTTGCTAGGTTTTTTCTTAATTACAGCACAATTTGGTTTTGTTACCATCTTCCAAGTCAACTGCCAATAGGAGAGAATCAAAAATATATTGCACAATGTAGTCAATTTATATATTTAACTAAGGTGTCAAGAGGGAAGGTTTCAAAATATGTATTTTTAAATTCCCAGTATTCTTCTCCATTTTCCATCCTGTGTGTCTGATAGGATCTTGCATGTCGTTTGCTACTTGTAGTGTTTATTATAGTTCACCCAATTGTTAGGAACAGTTTTTTAGGGTTTTTGCAGCTATTCAAAATACAAGAAAATTGGAATTTTTCTGCCTATCCTTTCAGAATTTGACCGGTTTCAAAATGACTGTTTGCATTAACAAAATTTGATCATAAGGGACCATCTGTCTTTTATTTAAAAAAACGACCAATCAACCAACCCAAAACCCAAACACAAGCAAAAAGCCCAAACTCCAGGATGTAGGAGCATGATTGTTAGGAATGAACAATACTTCTCTCTAAAATTCAGTCTTGAAAAAATAAATAGGACAGATTATCTTTAAAAAGACAAGGAGCAAGGTAGTTGGGATTGTGGGGAAAGGTCTAAGCAACATGCTTATGTGAATTTAAATTCAATTTCTCAGTAGTCGGTTCTATAAACAAGAAGACCCTGGGTAATTTTGTTTGCTAAGATTTAAATTTAACACACTAATCTAGTTTAATATGTTAGGCATTAGAGTCCAGTGAGACAATTCTGCAGTAATGAAAGAAATCTCCTGCTTATGAAAATTTCAGTTAGAGCTGGAGGAAGCAGCTAAGATAGATTTTGGAGGCAAGTAATCCATGTGCATTTAAAGTTTCTGCTACCAAAATGTTACAAACAGCATTTTGGTAGCAGAAACTCTGAATACACCTCAATGGTTATGTAAAGATGTCACCTCAGATGTAAAGCAAAATAGAACATAAAACCCCCAAAGCAATTTTTAAGCATGAATTCCTATTAAATGAATTAGAATCATTCATCTGTGAATAAATCCTATCGTTCTATCTATCACTAAGTCGTTTTGTTGTAAGTCAGGGGAAGACATCCGCCTGGTGAATTGCAGCAAACACGGAGCCTCTGATTTAATAATCCCAAAGTGACCAACTCTCAGCTCTGCCTCTGGATTGCATGGGTAAGGAGGCTGCTTGCACAGGGAGAAGGACAACACAGTTTGGACAAAGAAATATTGCAAAATACAGGCTTGCTGCTGTTCTCCGTGTTTTTTTTGAAAAGAAGAAACCTTTGAGTTCTGTTTCCAATCTTAAGGCCTAAATTAAAAGAACACTCTTCCACAAGACCATCAACCCAAACTTCCACTGTAGTTGTGATTCTACATCAGTCCAGCATAAGACTGTTTCATCTCCAGGTCAGCAATCTGCCTTCTAGAAAGTAAAAAAGTAGTAATTATGCAATATTTTCAAACCAATTCTGCCTTCAGCACTCAGTTACCTAAAAATATAACAGCCATATTGTGGCAGTGGGCTAGGGGGAAATCCCCTAGCTGCCACGTTTTAACCCTGTCAATCATAGATTCAGTTCCACCTCTGTTATTTTAATATTCATCGTATTGTTTTACTATTCAACAGTTGCCAGAAACTTCTGCTGTTCTCTAAAGTTCATAGGTTAATGCAAATATGTTCCACCCTTGCCCAAGACTCATTGGAAAGCTGTCATCCCATGTCAATTTGTGATTTGATAAGGACCCTGGACCCCACCTTATCACCACCCCCTTCCCTTGCCCTATAAAACCCTGTGTAACAACCCCATCGGGGTCTCTCTGTTTGCCTGTATCCTGAAGAAGAAGAACTACATTAAAAGCCTAGATAATGCTATCAGGAGTCCGTTCTCTCTTCTTTGCTTCTACCTGCTTTATTTAACACCGGTTTCACTGCTCTCACTGTAAAGGCAAAACCTAGGTACAGAGATAAGCAAGATAAGATAAGGCTGAGGCTCAGCAGCGGCAGCCAGAAGCTTATCTCACCAGGTGCTGGATAAAAGCTTGCTCTGCAGAACCTAATCAGCTCTGCCAGAACCCCTGAAAAGCGTTACCATATATGATCAGATTTCTTACTTGACTTTTGCAGGTGCCAGTAGTAGGATATATAATACCAAAAGTAAGTATCAGATATGCAGATATGTTGACCTGAGAGAGCCACTCAGAAATCCTCTTCCTATGAATATATTAAATTCTTTTTGTGACTATTTGGCCTTCTAAACATCCTGAGGTAATAAATATACAGTGCATCTGAACTAGCTATACAGACTCTTGCCACAGGCACACAATATAAGATTCAATTGACCTCAATCTGAACCAGATTTCTAAATCAAATTCCTATTTCAGTCCACTGGTTATGGAGGATTAAGGAAGCCAAGGAGATACCTGTGAATCCAGGTTCATTTTTGTGAGCTCCTGAGGCATCACAATTGACACAAAATTGTCATCTCGGTTGTCATCATATGATAGAGGAGGACTGGAGTGCCAAGAGGTTAATCTTCAAGGTGCGCATAAATCAACCCATCCTGCACAATTATGTCACCCCTTTCTGATTTTGGTTTCCACAGCAGCCTGAAACCCTTCAAAATTCCACATATTATTTAGGGAAAAAAATCCAAACAATAAATCAAACAAAAGTCCCTTGTATCATTTGGGCTATATCTTATCAGAGGGTTTTGATGGTCTCCTGTGAAGGTGGGGGTTGCAGGATGCTGCAGGGGCCCGGACTCCAGCAGTGGGGCGAGACAGAGCTTTCACGGTAGTGGAGTGTTTTGAATTCCCGTGGTTTGAGCTCACGGCGTCCGTCGCTGCCTAGCAGCGGAGGCTCCATGCAGCAATCGCAGGGTCTTAATGTCACCCTTTATGGCTTCTGCCGCCCGCACGCTCCCAGCTTACCCCTTCCCCGTCCCCGTAGCCTCCCGGCTACCTTAGATATAGCCTACTGGCGATTGCAAGAAGGGTCTTCCTCAGCAAAGCTTCTTAGATGTTTATTGCTGCGTCATTGGTAACAGCCATGTGGAGAAAGACACTGATGGACACATGCTGTGCCCTTTTAAAACCTTAGGGTCCCTCGTGACCGGGGGTGGCCCATCCCAGGGGACACAGCAACAGCGCAATGCCCTCTGGGAACTGTAGGCCCAAGACTCCCGAAAACATGGAGGATTGCAAGGAATCCTGGGAAGGAGAATTCTCTTTACTAAGGGGCGTGAGCTTAGCACTGTCTCCCCAGTGTGGACTGCCTGCCTCCCACAGTCCCTCACTTAAAACTTCTTCCCCTTCTTTTGAGAGCTTCTGCCATAATTATTTCCCTTTAAACCCTCACTACTGCACACAGATTTAGAACATATACATGTTCTAAGTGGTTTTCAGTAGAGTGAAAAAACTGCACAAAATTATGTTAGCTGTAGGCACTTCAGGGATTTATGCAGTAGAAGAAAACAACCTGTTTTGGCTCCATTTCTTTTCTAGTAATTTGGAATATCTCTGCCATTTTCAAATGCCAATGTTCAGAGAGCAGATGCTTTCAGGGAAGCGTTCACAGTAGCCGAGAGACCTTGTTCCCAGAAGATAATAGTCAATTTTGAGACTACTGGTGTGTAAACATAGTTTAGGTTGTTAAGATTGGTTTCCTCCCCTGCCCATTACTTTGCATTGCTGACAGCATTACATCTATCATTTTATTTCTAGTCATTCTTTATTGCAAGTTTTAGATCTGACAGTCCTGAACATTTTGTATCACCTACAGACTCTACAGTTCACTGCAATTTTCAAACTGATTAAAAGGAATAGGAAGAAAATTAATCAAAACAGCTTTTTCCTACCGCTGTTAAATAACAACTGGTTCATTGGCAATAATTACTTTGAAGAAAACAATCATTCTACCTGGTCATTGCTGTTTCATTAAGTTCCTGCAAGCCTTGCCGACACAGATGCTTTTTAGGGTCTGTTTTTCCCTTCTTTCCAGAAGAGGAGGTAATTTCTCTGTAGGTCAAAGGGTCCACACAAGAAGGAATTCACCACGTAGCATAGATGTAGCCTTACTTCAGTCTCTTAGTTCCATGTCTGTAGGATCCTTACAGGAATTCAGCTGTCCTTGGACTCTTGTAAGGGGTTATCTATGGCCCAGTGAGGTAATTTAACATCACTCATACACAGTTTTAAATCTGCTTTTATTTCTTAACATGCACAATTCCATTAAATATAGTCTAAGATTCCCAAAGGATTTCCAAATCAACATTGCTTTAGTATTGACTTGACTTGTTTTTGCATAAGTTTATACATATACAGATGGAGAGGATATATCACAGGCAAATTTCAAGAGCATATTAGAGGTCTTCCATTTTTATTTATAAATTATAATGTTAATATTTATGGATAGTGACATCTTGACAACTAGTAACATATACTTCTTCCTATTGGTACTAGAGAAGTGGTTTAACCCAAAATGAAGTGCATATTTTTTTCCCCAAAAGTAATAGAACACAAAAAAGCTCTATATTCTGTGACTGAAGTAATACATGCTATAAAGTAACATTTGCAATATATTTAGAGTTAATATTAGAAAAATTGAATCACATAGGCACTCACTAAACATAAAATTTTAAAAGAAAGCAGAAAAAAGTAATTTTTAAAGATAAATTTGTGGCCCCTGAGATTAGATACAGTCTGCAAAATTAAAATTAATTAAACCAACATTGGGATAAATACTGCTACTGCATAGACTCAGCTATAAAAACTGTGTGCTCAGAGAATGATCTTAAGAAAAAGCCAACCATATTCTGTATTGTCAGAGTACAGTTTGAGAAATCAAGAGAGAAAATGAAAAGATCTTTTATTCACAGCTTTGGTGAGAATCTAACAGTGAAATTGTCCTGCTAACAATATTTTAATACAATGTTGTGTGTGTGTCAGTGAAATCCTAGTAAGAAAGGCAGATTTTTCATTGTCAGATATCTTTAGCTTCCCAATGGATCAAAGATTTTAAATTATTTTCATTCAGAGATTTAGGAGATCCTGAAATGTCTTTGAAATCTAAACTAAGAGATTATATGAATCATCATGGGTCTTCATGCTTGTTTTAATTCATGGTGATCATCAAATTGCTAATAATGAGACACAAGAGGAAAAAATATTTTTAAAAAAAGTACCATCTGTATTTGAATGTACTCCCACCATGTGGAAATCATGAAATACATATCCTAAGAAGGAAATTGGACAGCATTTATTAAGCAAAAATATTTTAAAATCATCAAGCACAAAGGACTTGTACCTAAGTTCTGCAAAATATGTATTTTTAAAAGCTGTGGTGTTGTGATTTTTTTGCAAGTTGAGATAAATTTTAAAAATCACTTCTACATGTCCCCTTTCTAGACAAAACAGCCATTTTAGAGCATTCTGAGACACTTCATCTTAAGGCTGATCCTCTCAAAATACCATGATTTTGGGCAGCCAGCGATGCAAAGCATATCCCTTTCTTTCTGAGGGTGGTTCTTGAAATCCTAAATATTATTCCCCTTCCTAGACAAATCACAGATATTCAAATTAATCAACTTCTATTTCGTCTCAGACCTGAGTCAATCTCTTCAGTCCCTTTATCAAGTAAGAAAAAATACAAGAAACAATTTCACTGCTGTAGTTTAATGACACGTTTTTCCTTCCTATTGTCTTAAGACTGTCTTGCTGTAAGATTTGGACTCATGGGTTTTTCTCACATTCAGCCAGAGAAGCTAATCCTCCCCTAAACTGCTTCCAAATTATCTTTCACCTACTATCTGTCAGACCTCTCCCTTCCTAAGCCTCCCATCTTCTCCTTCATCTTCCTTCTCTGCTTTCCTTCCTCCTGCAGCTACTTCTTTTGATGTGATACCTTTGGTGACACTAACATCTTTATGACCTCCCACAATATATGTTTTTCAATTGCCTTTTGAAATCTGATGTCTCCACTCCAGAGTCTGCATATTGTTTGGGACATCTGCACCCTTAAAGAATCCTGAAGGAGACAGTCCATTATTCAAAATGTGAGTTTAATGCCCAACTTTTCCATGAAGCAACTTACTTATGGGCCTGTACATTCAGATATTCTGAAACTAGAGGAAAAATATGAAAAATTTTGATGCTCAGTAAAACAAAATTTATTGGTATTTGTATTACAAAAACAAATACCATTTAGACCATTTAAGCCACTGCTTATGGTCAGAATACAGCACTTTCAAGGTGTTACCTAAAAATGTCCATCCCTTGTGGGTATTCAATTTAACTTTCACTGTTACTTTCAAATACACTTCCTGACGTGCTAATGACTGGATACTCATGTTGCTCCCTGCTCATTGCCTCCAAAATCCATGTTCACGGAGACCTGTAAATTTTTGCCAAATAATACTGATGAATACTGTACTGTTATCTATATTGTGTCCATAATCAAGGACTAGAGTATGCTTGAACTGGAAAATATGTTGTTTTCTGTTCCCTTCCCTTCTCTGAATGCTTTTAGAGGATTGAAAATTCTCTTCAAATAAAGAAAAAAAGCTTCAGGGATGCTTTAATCTGTTTCCATAGATAATAGCTGACATGAAATTGCTGTGCCAGACGGTATCACAGGAATAAATTTATAAGCAGTAAAGCAATATCCCAAGGAATCCAAGACTCCACATTATTAGCATACAAATTACACAAATGAAGTAAACATGCTGTTTCTGGGCCTACAAAAACCTTCTGTTCTTAGCACTGTCACATTTAAAATGAAATTGAACAAAAAGATCATCTTCAAGATCAATACTATCATTGATACCTTATGTAATAGAAGACATACAGGAAACCTAACCACTGAAAAATGAAATATTTTCAAGTGCTTTCATATAGTAATGGACTGGGCTTTCCGGGTGCATGCAATATGCAGTGTTCTTAAATTATTTGTGTATGTCAAACTGTAGCAATAATCTATTTATTTAGGAAAAAACACCTTTGTTTCAAAGGGTGGATGAGACATTTAAAAATGGGTTAAGCTCAGAAGTCCATGAAGAAAATGACACCTCTTCAATACACTCTTCATAGAATGATGGTTGGAACATCTGTTCCTCTGAAAATTTTTTTTAGAGATGATAAAGATGTTTCCTCAAGCCAGAAAGACTAAAAACCAAAGGATTTTGGGAAGGCCAAAACTATCTTTTTTGCACACCTAAAGGAGAATTCAAAAGGGAACTGAATCTTAAATTAGATGAAAAAATAGCTGGTACTTGATTAAAGTTATTTGATTTTAGGTCAATTTATTCAACTCTCACTGAGTACAGCTGAGTATGCAATAATTTACAGAGAAGCTAGGGAATGGGTTAGGTATTATATATCATGTTTTCCATCTGTCTATACTCTACTCTCTGTGTAGTCTCATGTGTCTGGATCTGACTCTTTCCCTGGGTAGATCTGACAGAAAGAATCCGCTTTTATAAACAACATTAGTGAGACAAACTCTACTCTTCTGCCTCCAGAGTTTTCTTAAAATTGCATAGCAAAGTATTTCCCAGTGTCATAAAATACTTTCTGCATTCTGAGCCCTCGAGTGTGTACATCAAATCAATAATTGCTTAAGCATATGCTTAATTAGGCTAAAAGGCATATGCATTTTGAAACTGCTGCATGAATTCTTTAAAAAATTGTTTAGTGATTTTTTAGAGCATTACCTCCCTCCTGTCTCTTCCCTACCTTGTTTTCTGAGGCACAAAAAATTTTCATTTTAAAATTAACCCATGCATCTGAGTCTAAATGTATTTGTTATTTTGATCATAGCATTTTTTTTCTCTGTAGAAAGAATAGAGCTAACTATTTTTGTTCAATGTTTTTATAGCACCTGATGCAACAGTAGATGAAAAGTTCTGAGTTCTGGCCTTCAAATCCATCACACTAGGTTGTGGCAGTGACTCAGCCAGCTGTCTCCATGAGAACTAGGGAAATAACTTGGGCAGATTTTCCTTGCCAGGATAGTGAATCTGAGGAAGATGGAGAAAGCATGCTTGGGGGAAATTCCCTAACTGCCACATTTTAGCCCTGTCAAGCAAAGACCCTGTTCCACCTCTGTTATTTGAATATTCATCACATTGTTTTACTATTCAACAGTTACTAGAAACTTCTGCTGTTCTGTTACATTAATTGGTTAATGCAAATATGTTCCGCCTTTGCCTAGAACTCATTGGAGAACTGCCAAACCACATCACTCTGTGATTTGAAGAGATCCCTGAACCCTTCCCCTCTGACCACCCCTTCCCTTTCCCCGTAAAACTCTGCGTAACCATCCCCTCAGGTCTTTCTAATAGCTCGCATC
>VYZT01037085.1:0-18780 GCA_013400735.1 Pomatostomus ruficeps
AGCCAGGATCAAACCACGACAGCCTGACAAAGATGACAAGGATAATATAGCTATAACCTGTTATCCTGTTACATTCCTTTGCAACAATGGAGCTCAGTAAATGCGTTTCCAGGAACAGCTTTTGCACAAGGCTGCACACTAATGCCAGCAGACAAGACAGCTGGCAAAAATTCATTCAGGACTGTGGGCAGGTTTCTCACATGGTTGCCACTGAAATCCTGGACTGCAGCTTCCAGGTGGAGAAGAATGGGTATGGTAAGCCTGACTCAACTAACTTTGAATTCAACTCATAATAGTCAAGGAGATGTGACCCCAAATTAAAAGGCTTGCCT
This sequence comes from Pomatostomus ruficeps, assembly GCA_013400735.1. NCBI lineage: Eukaryota > Metazoa > Chordata > Aves > Passeriformes > Timaliidae > Pomatostomus > Pomatostomus ruficeps. The sequence goes on from VYZT01037085.1 coordinate 333, forward strand.
CTGCAGAAAGTTATAGTGTAAAAACTGAAAGTAGCAATACCATTCCTTTCCTGGAAATTCAAGTCTGTTTTTCATCATGAATAAAACCCCTCACCATTTTTCTGTATACCAGTGGTAGCAAGAGCTCTGACCACAAAAGATTTCCAAGACTATGGGTAACCTGTAAGGAAAGCCTGCCTGTTCAATAGTCAGTGTCCTGGGCTTGGATTGTCTTTCCAATATTTGTAAACCAACAATTATTTGCTTAGACAGAATAAAAAGCAATGACAAAGTCAAAAATATATACTTCCATTTCAAACCTAAGCATACCCTCAAAACTTTGCACTGAAATGATCAAAATAATGGATCTTCTCTTCCTAGAATGAAGTTGTGAAATACATAACAACAAATAATTTCCCATTCAGTAAATTCCAAAAAGGTCTCTTACTTCTACACTTGAAGCGGGATCACTTCAATATCTTCTCTGGATTGTGTTGTGTTAGAGGGAAGCCTTGCCAGGACTCTGAGAGACAGCACCACTAACTTTCCTCTGTTTTTTTTTTTTATAGCCCATGAGACATCATTTCCCTTGTAGGCAAAATCAAATATCTGACTCACTCCTGCGTAATGGTTGCATCCACTCTGAACTCCTTTTATTTACAAATGGATCTGCAGTTTAGTGAGGCAGATTAAGTACCAGTCTGTCACACTGAAAACAGACATAATGCATTTTGGGTGCCTGAGAGTAGAGAAAAAAAGCTGTAAAATGCAAACACGCTGAATAAAGTTCCTTTACTTCAGCACACAGAACATGAGATTATTTCCAGAGCAAATTGGGATCCTATAGAAACCTATAGGACCTATAGGACCATTTTTTCTGTTAATTAAAGTAGCTGCTTCTACTCAAGTGTTTGGCAAAAATAACCTCCATTTGGATTATTATTTTCTGGGAGGAAAATAGTAGCCCTTGCAGACAGAGACAGAGGAAGATATGTTAAACTGAAGATGTAGTGAACACTCAACCTCTAAGTGCCAGTCAACACAAAAGCATGTTATATCCAGCACATGGAACTCATGGTCAGAACTAGATTTTTCATTTGAAAGGAAAACAGTGAGCAGACCCCTTAAAAGTTATTGTGTAGTCCTGCTTCCTTATCTGTTGCTAAAGGGAAGTTCTCTGCCATTATTTTAACTTGCTGGAGGTTCTTCCCTCTCTGTAAAATCAACCTGCATTGAGATCCAACTGACAAAAGCCACTTCTTTTGTGTTTGTGCCTGGGGATTCCTTGATGAGCAAGAGGAGATGGGGTCAAGGAAGGAGCTTTCCAGGCACTGAGAGCAGCTGGACCTGGGTAACTGAAACTTCTCAACTTTGGGGTTCTGCCTATGAGAGCTCCAGACAGACCTCACTTCAACAGAACCATATGGGACATTTCTCTTTGGCGGGGTGGATTCAGTGGGTAAGGTGTGGAAAGGGAAGAAGGTAAATAAAAAAAAAAATAAAAACAAAACAGGTTGTAGTTGACTGATTGACTGAAATGTTCAGGATTTCATTCTTTATTTTCTCTTGGTTAAATTCAGCCTCTTTTTTAATTCTTAGTATGAGGATCTACAGAAGAAATGGATGGAAGCTCCATTAGTACACTGCACCCCTTGTTGCAATTTTGCTTCCAGTATGCTGATGTCAAGAAAGGACCAACACCATCTATTTTGGGGTTCAGCTTTCCACAAGTTTGTGTTTCAGATTCTTGTGTGGCACACAAGACTGCTGTTCCATGTTGCACCCCCTGTGCAGGGCTGGCAAACCTAAATTTTCAGTGCTACGAGGTCATTTCTGCAAGTGAAGGCTTTTATTTTGAGAATCATCTACTAAGGACTAAAAAAAGCAACTGTGAGCTAATATCTGACCAGCACTTGAGTATTCTCTTGTGTATTCCTCCTTTGCATGGTTAAAAATACCAAATCATTATTATTTAGTGTAAGTTATGAGTTAAATCCTATTTGCTAAAGGAGTTTACATACAGGGGAAATAAATCAGTATATTCAAATACAGAGTACATAAACCATACAAAATGGTTTCATCTTTACATTGTGTGTGGTAAAATTTACATCAAAATGTCAACAAATGTCTAATATTTTTTAATTGCTTAAAGGTCTCTAGAGGTTTAAAGAAATAATTAAATGCATTTTTATTTTCCTAGAGACATGTCACCTAATATTCCCTGGTTAATTACATTTCCAAACCCCAACCTGTCATACTAACAAGCCCATATAATTTTTTTTTATCTTTTCATCTTCCTTTTTTATAAATTTTATTTACTTTTTCCCCCTTTTTTTCTCATTGCTCTGTTTTCTCTTTTCTCTTTTTCCCCCTCTTCCCCCATTTATACTTACTCTCTTTTCTCTTTTCTTTTCNTCTCCTCTCCTCTCCTCTCCTCTCCTCTTTCCTTTTTTTCTTTTCTCTTTTTTACTATTATTCTTTCTTTTCCTTTTTTCCTTTCTTTTCCTTGTCTCTCTTTCCTTCTTTCCTTTCCTCCTCTCTTTTCTCTCTTCTCCTTTTTTCCTCTTTTTTTCTCCTCTTTCGTCTCTTCTCCCTCGATAGCTGCTTCCCCTTCTCGCGGGTTGCAGCGCAGGGTGGGAGGGCTCGGTCCGTGAGAACGTGCTGCCACCAGGAGGCTGCCTGGACTCCTCCGGGCTTCTCTCCAGCGCTGCTCCTTCTGCTTCAAAGGTAGCTCTAAACAATCCCCAGCTCTTTGACAAAGCTCGTGGGTATATAAATAGCAGTGAGAGAGAACTAATGAGCTACCGCAAGGCTGCATATAAATTATGGCTAGAAGTGACTCAAGTTAAGCGGCTGTTAGTGCCTGCACTGGGTATGCATGAGTAAATGTGTGTTTAATTGCACCGACACGACTGCCACACGCTGCGAAGTACAGCAGTGGAAATCACTCCATGCTAGCGATGACTCTTCCAAAACAATCAGGAAACTAAGTGCCCAGATGAAATAACTATGTACTTTTTCATATAAGATCATAAAAATTCGATATCATTAATATTACCAGCAAAACATTCTATTTGGTTTAGGAAACTTTTTCAGTTACTTTCAATAGCAATTTAAGTATACTTCTAGATTACAGACACACACATATGTATTGGGTAGGTGTAAGTCACCTAACGCAATTGGAGTCACTGGGGCTACCTCAGTATGAATCATTTGAAGAACTTTCTCTAAAAATACCTCTGTAGAAAATGCTGGTACTACAGTTGCCCTTGCAGTCTCTGATAATTTATTTGATGTTATTTGTGGGAAAACTTAAATGTAAAGACAATATTTTATCCAAAGCTAAGTAGGAGTTTTCTTTTCTTTTCTTTTTTTCTTTTTTCCCTAGAGAAAGTAACTACCCAGTCCTGGACTATTCAGCTAACCTTTTCCATAAGGATCCATTTCTACGGGCAGACACAAGGCGTCTTTAAATAAAATATACTCATCTTTGCCAGATTGTGAGCCTGGATTCTTTCCATTGCTGTTCCTTGGTCTATCAATGATTTGTCCTGTGGTCCTGAAAGTTTCTTAGCCTAGCTGTGTCTTGTGATCCCTAGATCAAGATCAACTAAATTATTGTCATGAATTATTAACCTGTGTGGGACCGGTAGCGAGTTCTGAAGCGTGATGGCCTTTCCCTCTAGCCAAAATGCCTAATGGCATCTCTTCTGCTGGATAATGCAATAACATCTGCTGAGGCTTTCTAGTAACAACTTCCTTGTGACACTGGAGAGTGACATTATAGGATGAAGCAGCTTACAAATGCCACCTTCACACCTACCATCTCAGTACCATCACAACACACACCATTTTATTGCTCTTAATGAACACTGGTGATAGATTACCTGTTTCCATGAAAAGCCAGCCCAGATATGACTGGGGAAAGGGCTTCTCTTCTGTTCTGATTAGCAGTATGTTTCATCTTAAAACACTCAGACATCCATAGTACCAGGTAGACACTTGGCTCCTTCACTGAATGCTGAGACCATCTGATGATGGCCAGTGTGGCAGTGGAAAATGGGGAAAACTGCATAAAGTTCCTATGTGCTTGGCAGGCACGGCTGAAGGGTCCCAAGCACCCAGTGGAAGCCAGAACACAATTTGCCTCCGCCCATATCCCTGCCTTCTGGTATCCTTCCCAAAAGTCAGACAGATCCCAGCAGTTTGGTTTACTTGATGGGCACCTCTACTGGATCAGGAAGGGGCAACATCTTGATGTTCAGATATTCGAAGCCCATAACATTTGTATGGTCATACCTACATCAAAATGTAAATAGAAAGATTTCAAGGAACACTATATTCTTTAAAACAATTTTCAAGTTTTATTAGCTCCTAATAGGCAGTCTTTTTTGCTTTTGTACTGGTGGTATATATTCTGAGACTATCCCCTTCACTAACAAGAGGCAGCAGCTCTCTTTTGAATTTGTGAGAGCATTGTACCACTGGCCATAACTAAAGTAGCCAGAACCATCTGGTAATTCATTCTTAATGAAAGCATATTCTTGAAAATTATAATTTTGCTTTATTTTCTGTCTGTACTCTATGAGTGTCAGCAGCCTCTTCCCATGTTCTGCACTTCAGAAATTATGAACACATTTTAAATACTAAGCCTAGCCTGGATTTTCAGGGCTGTGTGCAACTACAGAAAGTTTCAAAGAGCTCTAGGAAATGGAAATGCACTAAAGAACTAACTAATCCCAGAAGATTCAGGCTGACAAATGCACAAACAAACTTCACAGGAGCTGCTGTGCTTCCAGACTTGAGCTTTCTACCTATTTTCAGTATAATACACAGTTTCCTTTGGTGACTCGTTTTGTCTGCACAAACCTCTGAAGGATTTCTGCTACAACCACCCTTTCCTTTCTTACACATCGCGGTGTAAGGAGTCTCTTTAAACTTAGACCATTTTAGTCAAATGCTCCATGGGTGCTGGCCCTTTGACCTCACAGGAAAGCTATGAGGAAGTTTTGCAGATTATGAAGGAAGAAGTTTTCCTCAAGGAAGCCCAAGCTGCTGTACAGACAAGAAATCCACCAAAGATGGAGAATCTAATGCTCAAAGTCAGACCTAGTGGCTGGCCTTCCATGGGGCTTCCATGACCCCTTCCTCGTCCTTATAGGACCAGAAAGAGATTGTATTCCTGGTATTCAAAGCTTCAAGTGCTACTTGAAGACTGGAAACAGCTTTAGTCTTCCCAGTAAGGGTCAGAGGGAGGTTCCTCCAGGCTGACAGAGGTAGGAGCTCCTGGGTGAGACACCCTGCTCCTACTGGCTGGGCAAAGCTCATGCCCATGGAGAAGTGCTACCACTGCCCACTTAGATTCTCCTAGCTCCACATGAAAGCAGGGAGGAGAGGTGGAGCCGTTGTGGTTGGGGTATGAAACAAGCCCAGGTCATAATGATATTTATCAGTTGCTCTTGTTACCGTTTTCCCCACCACAATACATTGAATTTCACAGGAAACTATGGCAAGATTCTGGAGAGAGATGGTTTCCTTTTGAATATGAACTGCTATTCAGTGTTTGGAGTCTTAATGGAAGTTTCCTTCCAAATGAAAAAACAATGTTAAAGTTAGATCTTTATCTGACTTTTGTCTCTTTCATGTACAAAGACTAAAACCAAAAGTATCAAAAAAGGGCCAACACCTTATTCTCAATTTTAAAATCTTTGGAGTGGAACTGTCATTGAAAGATGATTCTGGCTATTGACTTTTTATAAGGCTACTTGCCTAACACTTGCTGTGGCTATTTCCTTGCTTCTCTGATGTTGCTGGGTCAGTCTGTGACAGTTTTGTGGCTTCTTTTCACATCTACCTCCATCAAAGACTGTCCACATCTCTGCATTTTTATTCAGCCCAAGAAAACAAATTTTTATCTAAGATCTTTACAGTGGTGTATATTGCTATGATTTTGGCAATGGCTCTTTTTTTTCAGCTAATTCCATGAAGGAGCTTTACTGTTTCCTATATTTTATTCTGAATGAAAAAGAGCTGTTACAAGCAACACCTGCAAGGAGATTTTGTCCAAGCCTTAGCATAATGCATCCTCACCCTCACTGAAATCATCTTTCAGAATGAAATTCAGATGCTCTCTGATGTCCTTTGCATCTCATCTGCACCCTTAGATGTCTCTTGCACGTCCCAGAACATCACTGTGTACCTTATCACGGTAAGGCCACACCAGGAGAAATATCCCCAGAAATACCCAGGATAAAGCATGTTTAGGACTGTCTGTGGGACCAGGAAAGTTGTGTCTCTAAGAGGAGAAACATCACATGTTTGACTTCCCACGTCCTAAGTAAAGACTCATGCATGGAAGGGATGAAAAGAGACCAGGTTTCCCTCCCACCAACACAGAGGTGAGCTCCACCAAGGACTATCCCCCTCCTCTGCCCCTGATAACAGAGAGATGGATGGATTTACACAGTCCTGACATATGGGATGGGAAGGTTTAAAATTACCATCTCCACTCTGGAATATTGAAGTCCTCTTCTCAGCTCTCCAGACTAGAGTCATGGGGTCTTTTCTTTCTGACTTGTACAACCTCCTGTGTCATAAGCCAAGCCCAAAAAGTGAGATGGACTGGAGACTGGAGGGCAGGGGGTGATAGTGATGTCAGCAGGAACTCTTGGTCCATGTGCAGAGCTAAAATGCCGAGTTCTCCTTGTCCTCCTTCTCTCATGTATGACCTTGTCTTCCAAAGGTCTTGCCAACAACCAAAACATAACCATGCATTGGAAAACCTGAGAAAAGTTAGTAGTGTTGCATGCCCAGGTAGTTGCAGCATGTGTATGTTGTTCTAAGAGCAGCCAGTCACATTTGGAAGGAGAAAAATCACCATGCAGGGGCAACCAAATCCAGCATGCAGTGAGACATCTATATTCAATGTCTGAGAGTAAAACCAGATGCAATATATTCACTGGCAGACATGAATCACTGACGGAAATGATCAGGGAAATTATTTTGTAGAAGTTTCATTCTCTATTATAAATGGTGTAAATACTGCATAAATAGTATAGATTTGTTTGTATTACATACAAAGGCTGCTGTTAAAAAAACTTTTACATCTTGTTACTGACTGCAGTTACATTAAAAATTACTGTTTTCACCGTAGGACCTTTGCTTGGAACCCATTCAGAGAAGAAACTGTTTTGCTTTAGCCACATTATCCTGCATCTTCTGTGGTCCATGTGCACGGCTGTGTTCAACTTATCTACTTGGGGCTCTGCTCTGACACTTCTCCTCTGAACTGAATCTGTCACAAGCACTTATTTTTAAGGCTTCCCAAGGCAGGGTACTATTATTATTTTATTTTAGCTAGCTAAGGTTCCATTCCTGAGAACACTAGGTTTTATGAAGACCTTTTTGTCCACATAGTAATTACGTGTAATTACGTTATTGTTATTGCTGCTGTTGTTGTTATTTTTCCGTAAGACTTGTGGGAAAAAAGGAACATGACACTGTTTTATGGAGTGTAAACTAAAGTACATACACTGTGTAAACCCACTAAGAATGTGCAGACAGCCAATATTTGTCATTTCCTAAATTTTTCTCAATTAAAATTACAGCCATTTCATGGTTTTTAATTATTTTTAATGTCATTTTAGAAAGAGTGACAAATAGAGTAGTTTGACATGCCACATTCCTACAGCCAAGCCAAGTTGCTTCTGCTTAAATAACTGCACCAGAAAATAATGGATTATTGAAAACAATTTTAACAGAATTAACATAATTAATTTAATCATGTCCAGTTAAAGGAGGGAGTTTTAGAGAAACTGATGTTCTTAGTTTAGGTATGCATAATTAAGAAGTAAAGCAATCTCCAAGTAAAAAGTAAATAAAGGTTAGTGACTCAGACCTAATATTAGACTTTGCTTAAATAGTTAATGTACAGAGCAATTGGTGTGTATGGCCAACAACAAAAGAAAACACTTAAAGTGAGCACAGCCTCTCTGGGGGACCTGAGGTGTAGTGAAGGGTCCAGTTCACATTGCATCCTGCTCATAAAGAGATTAATTCTGTGCTGCAGTATTTACTATATCTGTTTAGAAACTGAATATCATAATTAATGCAATACAAAAGTATGGTGGTGAAATTGCAAATAAATAGATATTGAAGCTGCAGATACATGTTTCTGAAGTGAACTTTAAAGTTAATTTAAGCAGAGTTGATTTTCTTCTTGTTTGTTAGCAGTAAAAGGCTGTAACTCTATCTGTGGCTCTGCAGGGCACCCACAAATTTGATCAATGCAGAGGTGAACTCTTCACTTGAGCTGTGGTTACTGAAAACCATTGGCTGCTTTCAGGGAAGTCAAAGTTGCTGATGGCAATACAAATACAGTAAAAGCATCCCAGGTATTCTGAGGGGATATCATGTAGCAGGGAACCAACTCATCATTCAACGGTCGCCCCCACAAATGTGTTTCTATGAGTTAATGTGATGAAATGGGCTAGCCAGGTTAGCCAGCGTGCCCCAAACAGCCTGAATTTACTGAACTCATTCCCTTTAAATTCATTTTGAAAGGGCCACAGCAATCATAACATTTAGTTTCTGTATATAATATGGAAAATAATGTGCAGGGCCATTTTGGGTTGCAAGGGTGTATTGGCTTAGGGAGAGAGCAATTAATCAGCAATGCTACCATTTTATGTAGTTCCTGGACTAGCTGGCTGGCATCTAGTCAGCTCATATCTTTGGCAAAATAAGATCAAAGCTGTTCACACCCTTCTGTGCATTCGCAGTGATCTCTCACATCCCCACACTGAAACATCAGATATAACAGAAAATATTCTTATGGTATTTGACTTTGGATTCTCCTAATTTCCTGTTTATCTAATAATTATCCTTCAGAATGGAAGGTTAGAAAAATAAGAATCAAGAAACAGGAGCTATAGTGACTTGGTGCCCCAGACACAAGTTTGAGAATGGTCACATCTGTAAATGGGAAAGAAGATTTCTTGCTTTGAGACTTTAGTTTCCAACGGCAACAAGCAGAGTTGCTGTTCACAAAGCAATCACCATGGCTTCAAACTGCAGATCTGGAAAACTGTTGCAAAGTGTTAAATAGATTTTCTGGTACTTTGCAGGATCACGGTATGGACTTGGTTACTTCATGATCACCACCATTCTGGACCCTGCGGTTAGGCATGTTGTTTCTCTAAGGAACTAGATGGGTATAGCACCTTTTAGATGGAAGGGGAAATGTGACAACCTTTACCTGGAAAAGTTTAAGCCACAGATGAGCATTAAAATTTGCTGTGTTTGCTCTGACCTGAACACAATGCCTGATGTGAGGATGTTTCTGCTGCAGCCTATGGTGGTCACAATGGACAGGAGCCTTAACACAGAAGCCTGGGAAACATTTCTGCTTTTCCTTAGAAGAAGTCAAAAAATTCCTCCTCTGCATTTTTAGCCTTTGATCCTACAGTGCTTGAATCCAACTAGCTGCTTTCAGGAACCTGGGAGTCAGGAAAAATCCTCATACTATTTTTTGTACTTTTTTTCACAACCACCCATGAGCCCTTTCTGAGTATGGGGTAGTGGCACAGTCACACCTTTAGATTGACCAGCTACTGCTGGTTTTCACCTCAAACATCAGGTGAGCGCTTTCAAAGGCTTTTATTTCTTGTTCATCTACCTTTATGTGCCCTCATTTGGGGGAGAACAAGGTTCGATTTTATTCCTGTTTATCTCACTCTTGAATTGCTCTGGGTAATAAGTCAGAAGCAAGTTGTTTGTAAGATGTCATTTCACATCTCAGTTGTGAGCATGTACATGTGAAGCCACATTCTGCGCTTGTTTATCCTCTGCACTTCTGGTGGTTTCACTGGGGATTTGATGGAGGAAACAAGGTCGGGATGCAGCTCCTGGAGCCCAATCCAGCCAAATTTATTCTGGCAAAAAAAGCTTGTGGGCTTCTTCCTCCTCCTAATATCCCATGCAATGGAAGGAAACATATGCTCCTCCAAGTGACCATGGAAACTGGTGCCTTGGTTTCCAAGGTGATTTTCTGGCAAGTGGCCGAAGAAGGAAGCATTAACAAAACAGGATCCTGGGCAGCAGAAAGCACCCACATTCCTGGCGATGTAGCAGCCTGCACTGAGGAGGACAAAGTCACAGAGACGAACAGAAAACTCCTCATTTTAAAATCACAGTAGTTGTCAAATACCTGGAAAAGGATGGGTAACTTGGTCTGTGGTCCCAACTTCTTCACACATCTATCTGTTTCCATTTCTGCTTCTGTCTGGTGAATGAGATCAGTCTTACCCAACTAACAACTTAAGGCATATATAATCTCACTTTCAATAGAAAACAAAAAAAGTAAAATAACACAAGGAGAGAAAAAAGAGGCTGCTTAAAACTGACTCATACCTTGAGGAAAGGAAATTCTCATACTCTGTATATATATATGTGTGTGTGTGTGTGTGTGTGTGTGTGTGTGTATGCATATATAGACATATATTTAATACTTCATAGTAAATAAGACTGGTTTTATTTCTTGCCATTTGCAAGACATGGAAGACATGTGAAGAAAGATAAATTTCTCTTTCAAGTGCAATAAAGATACTTTGCAAAGCATGTGGGTGTTACTCCTGGGACTCCAAACCAGCATAACCCCTCCTTCACATTCTTCAGGAAGACCAGAACTCTCCTTGTTTGCCTGTCAGTGCAATTCCTTCCTGGAGTAAATTTGAACTACGGTGAGGGGCAACATGAGACAAGAGAGTGGAGGACGAGGAAGGACTGGTGACAACATCATTTCCTTTTGCAAAAGAGGGGAAGAGGAGTTGATACAGGCAGATACATGTGCTCCTCCAACTCTTGTACAAGCATTAAAGCCTGTCACAGGATGCTCTCACATCATCAGTTGTGGGGTCTACTGATTTATACCACTTACATGACCGCAAGCCAGTACAGACATAACATCTAACAGTGGAACAACCCCACAACAGTGATGTTACTGAAGATCAGATGAAAATTGAGACCATCCCCAGCAGAAGACCAACCCATCCTGATAGAAGTCTGATTGGGAAATAAAAGAAAGCCATTTAAGTGTTAAGTGTTTTCATGTGCAATTACGTTCATGCTTTTAGCTATAAGTAAAGCCTTATGCAGTTTGATTGCCAGGTTTTAATTAATGCCAGAAGGTCCTGTTCTATCCCTTCAGGATACAGTTATTGACAAGTTATTTTAAGAACGTTTCAGGGCCACAGGATAGAACCAAATTATCTTTAAAAGTCCTGGGAAGTATTTTGACATTAAGCCACTTACCTAATTGTGGGATTTATTTCAGAATTCCTCTTTCTTCCTCTCTCTTCAACTTTTAATGGAAAATCTGTGCTTGCAGGTGGTGGGGGGATGTACAACAGCAGTCACTGAAAGCACTGTACTAACCACAAATACAGAGCTTTACTGAAAGCACGCAGAAAAGCACTTGCTTATCCCACTGGAATTACAGTTAAAATGAACATTGGCTTAAGTGTTGGATGCATCAGCCACGAAGTAGGGGGAGATGGTGACAATGAGGGGAGAAGATGTAACCTGCATGAGTTACTGCCAAGACAACCCCTTCTGACCTTATCATTGATACTTCCATATGCATATTTTTCACCTGATAAATTCAGGTTTTTCGTGAAAAAAATCTATCCCACTGATAATGGATCTGTAAATTTGCTACATGCATTTCTAAGTGGGTTCTACAGGGTGGAGCCTTCTCAGTTACTCAGGGAAGATTGTCTGAGTAAGCCAACATGGAAATTAAAAGGTTAATAAAGTATTTCTATTAAATATAAAATATCATGGCTTCTTTGAGCAAATTTCTGGAAACATTCTCTTTTTTTAATGTGTGTTTTTGTAGTAGCTGCAGAAAAAAACCTGTAGTATTGCCACAAGATTATGGTCACTCGTCACCTTTTCTAGTAAGTTTTATCTCCTTATGTTCCAAAATTCACAAACACTTTTATCTTTCCAGGACATAGAGCTTTTATTTGAAATTAGGACAACTGTTAAAGACTTCATTGAAAAGATGTATTTTTTTGTAGTCTGAACATGCAGCGGTGGTTGTGTAATTTCCATGCTGTCTTACATCAGATGTTTGTCCCCGAGTAACTGAGAAAATGCCACTGTAAAAAACACTTAGCAACAAGAGCGGCAAACTTACTTATCCTTTACTTTCCCAACCAGAGTGTGCCTGCACTTGGACACGGTAATGATGCACAACATTATTCAAATTAGTTTAACCATTTCAGTGGGGTTCGGGTCAGTACTAAGTGTGGCTCCTTGCATTTTTTCAGAGTGCTAAGACAAAACCTGTTGGCTGCTCTGCAGGTGTGGGCCATAACTTCCTCAGCAGTCAAGCATGATGCCCAGGTACCACAGCTAGTTCAGAGCAGCTCAGTGTATCCCCAGCAACACGCAGAGGTCCTTGTCCTCACGTTGAAGGGCCTGGTTATGTTAGTCACGTAGCTCACCTGGAGTAACTAACACACTTGGATGACCTTGCCTTCCCCACCACCTGCCTGTGGCAATGCTATAGTCTTTGTGCACTTGCAGGGTAAGGCAGGGTGACCGAGAATATACTCTCTCTTGAACAATGAGTAAGATTTGCTACAGTAATTTCCTGTGACTTAGAGATATCCAGACAGGCATGGGACTACTTTTTGCAAGTAGAATTAAAATATCATAAAACTAATGTAGCACACTGCCAAGAAAATGATTGAATGTCATTGTTCATAATTCACTTTTTAAATAACCTCATTATCTCCCAAAAGTTTAAATATTCTGAACTATTTGAGTTCAGATACTTGTGTTAGAAAAATAGAACTATTTGAACTCTGAGTCTATTATTCTAAGATACATATTGGCCAAGTATCTACCTTTCCTAAGAATTAAAAGCTTGGTATTAAACAGGTTAGAAATATCAGACAAAAAGTTTGCCAGATGATTACCATGTCTACTTCCCATACTAAGGACAGCTAGCGAAAGAAGGCAAAAGGAACACATAGGTAGGAGTCAGCAGAAGACTTGGCAGCCCTTACGAGGCTTCTGCCTCAGGTAATTACACACGCCACTGGTCTGAGATCCATTATTTATACCCTCTTTTATACATTGTAGCTCACATTTCCTTGGTAATTGTTATTACCAATTCACTTCAATAGAGGGCAAAAGAGACTGAAGTTGTCATCTCAGACTAGAGGTTGCATGCAAGAGTGAGAATTAAGAAATCTGTGAGGATTACATGCAATTGGAAACATAACCAAGGTAAAAGAAAAATACTAGAGCTGTACAGAATTTGGGTAATTTAATTTCCCTTAATGCTTCACTGCTCTCCCTATCTGTGAATCATACTGAAACAAACACAAGAGTTTGATGAAACAAAATTATCTCAAAATTCTTTACAGTCATTTTTCTCTAGACTTGAACAGATTGCAAGCACTAACCTACTAGTACCAGGAAAAATATATGGTGTGGTGACCTAGAAGTAGTGTCTTCTATATTTTCTTTTACTGATTCTTAATGCAGCAAAATTATGAATCATTTGGTGCACTTAAGGGAATTTCTTCTGGGGAATGACTATTTTATTAAATATATATATATATATATATATATATATGTATGTATGTATTATTTATTATTTAGTTAGTTGGTGTATATCTTATTCCTGATTTTGTTTTTTCCATTAGAGCAGGGGCTTTGTGTTTCAAAAGATCTATTTTCTGTTACTGAGTTTCAAAGTTTCAGTAATGGTGTAAAAGTCACCTGCTTTCAGACGCAAAGGCACAATATTCCAGCAGTTATTAAAAAGTCTAAGGTTTTATGAAACGTCAAATGATAGACTTTGTTTGGTCCCTGGGATAATTACTTCTTTCATTCCAACTGAGAATGCAGAATAGAAAGACAGCTATGTTCCCTGCTCTGCAATGAATCCCACAGTGATGAACCACTCCAACCCCTGTATTCTTAAAGAAATCCTCACACAGTGATACTTGTCTCCTGCTGTTTTTCCCAAATTTTATGTGCACTGATATAATTTTCTGTAGTGGCCTTAATATCTTTCAATAATTGACAGTTTTCCCACAAAACTCTCTCCAAGGTTTTTTTTTGAGCACACTTGACCTACCAGTCCTCCAAATCTTCTGTCTGCTTTCTAGATGCTCATGGACTTTATTCTGGTAGGCCTAAGGTTTAGGCTGTATGAATTTTGTCCCCCACTAGTCTGCAAATACAAAGAAAAGCACTCATATTCAAAATTATCTTGAAAAATGAGAAAGAACTGAACAAATGAGGAAATATAATAAAAACAAGGGTAAAATTGTCCACTTAGGAACAGAAAATCAACTACAGAAATACAAAATGGAAAACTCCCTGACAAAGAGCTCAGCTGCAGAAATTAATCTAAGACTTATTGCAGAGTGCAATAGAAATATGAGTTGACAACTGTGGAAAGACAAAAATAAAAATTGTTGCTGTGGACAAGTTAGAAGGAAATTCACATCCAAAATGGTACAGCAAAAGTATTTACTGTGGGTGAGTTCTTACTTAGAATACAGTATTTGTTGTTGTGTACTGTGCATTAAAATAAAGAGTTAGGCTATGGAAGAAAGTGTACAGAGGTATTGACTTGTAGTAGAAATATTAAGAGGGCAGAAATGAAGGATGAGTGGATATAACTGCATAAGCATGATAACATTGGACTATATTCAATTTAAAAAATTGACTACATTCATAAACAAGGACATAGTCCCCAACAGAAAGATCTAAGACTGTTTTCTGCATTTAAGCATTCCAGTCAAACCAGACCATAGATTGCCTGTCAGCAGAAGATTCTGCCTCTAACAAAAGAGGAAGGTAACATCACATTACATACACCATTAGTTTCTTTGTAGAGCATCTGTAGCACAGACTATGGCCTTAAGGAACTCAGATCAGACTGGCCTAAAACTTATAGAGGCGGAAATAAGCAGAAGTCTGATGCAGAAGAATAATACCATAGTGATTTTTGATTCTTGGGTACAAAACACCTGTCCAAAAATTAGTTTGTCATTGCTCAAGGGATATGATGAGGACCTGATACCTGTCATCCCTTCACAGAATCACAGAATAACAGAATTACAGAATCGCTGAGGTTAGAAGGGACCTCTGGAGGTCATATTGTCCATGTCCTCTGCTAATCGAGGACTACCTGTACTGTGTCCAGGTGACTTTTGAGTATCTCTAAGGATGGAGCTCCATGGCTCCCTGGTCCTCTGTGTTGTACACAAGTGACCCTGCCCTGATCACCTGAACACTTACGTGTTGGTTCTTGTAATCACGTGAATGTGAGAGTGCAAGTGAATGCAATCATTGAGAAAAGGACTGTGAGTGGGTAAAGCCAATGTACTTAGGAGATTTTGTAAAACAGTATCACCTTCTCCTACCATTGATTCTCACACTTCATTTTTACACTAATTTTTAGCAGAGAGTAAAGCACAGACAATGATACGAGCTGGAAGGATGCAAGACCTGGATTTCTGTAATCTGGATGAGAAAGTCTTCAGAGGCATTAAGGTGATAGTTTTCCACATGTAATATGTCATTATCAAGAAAACAACAACCAGCTGTTCTCACAGATGCTGGGAGCAGGACAAGAAGAAAACAACTTCAAATGCTGCAAAATTATTTTGGCTATGTATCAACAGGAGTGAAACTGGGGGCCTCATGGTCTCCCCACCAGAGAATGTGAAGTACATGATGTCAAATATTTGTCACCAATGTCCGGATATGTTCAAACCTGCCTTACTGCTGGGGGCTGGACCAGACCAGTGACTGACAGCATGTTTCTGATGCTGAGTGCCAGATTTTTTGTCAAAGGCCCTGTGACTCAGAGCCCCCGGTGCCAGCCCAGATCTACGCCAGTTAAAGACTTGGTGCCTGTGCCAGAATTTTGGCACCACTGGGCTAAACAATCTCTTTTTCTCTCTTCCTGACCTATATTGTTACAGTTGCTATGAAACCCTTACCCATGGAAGCAATTTTTCCACTGGCTCCATGGATCGTCTCTGTTTCTCGCTACCAGGAATGTTAAAACAGTTTTATTTCTTCAATGAAATTGAATACAGTCATGCTTGAGCTGGAGTGGGGATTATTTAGCCTAACTTTTTCATTTCAGATGACTTTTGAAAAACTTGGCTGGAGTTTACCCAATGACAATTCTTTGAGTGGATTTTTGCTATTATCCATCTGACAAAGAGATGGCAGCAGGGTGGTGCTGTTGCATTTTTCTCTTCATTTACTTTTTTTTTTCTTGATCTGTGTTTTAGGAGTAACAAAACTGATCTTCTGAAGCTTTGGTGCTTTACCAAAAGTACACATAATAATTGCATCTTGTACAAAGTTAAAAAACAAATAGCTATGCATTTTTGAACTTACATGTGAATTTTACACACAAAATTCTCATTAGTTTTTAAGGTATCTGTGAAACCCATCTCTGTAATCTATGAAATTGAACATTTAGGTATTGAAGGCTGAATGAAGCCTACAAAATCTTCATGTTCCATAAATGTTGGGAGAAATCTTTATGCTGGGAGCAGGAGGTAGATCCTCTACCTGTATTTTTAGTAGGAATAAGTTAAAGAAACCCCACATTTTGATAAAGCCTGTTTTTGAAGTGCCTTTTTTTTAACTTTGCCAGTATTACATTATATTTTCATTCATTAAATGTGAAAATGGGAAGTATGTAACCAAGGTAACAATGATGTCCCTGGAGAGTATCCAAGTGCACAAATCTCATGTCACCATCCTAAGCCAAATTACACCTTGTCTGTAACAATCCCTGCCCTCTTCCCATAATTTATGAAATATGATCTCATCAGCCAGGGCCATATTTTGGGGAGGATCTGTAAGAAAAGGAGGTGGCTCAATATATCACAATACAGGTATGTGAATATGTTACCACAGCTTTGTGCCAGGCACATCCAAACCATGATGTGTCTGCAAATGGGTCATCTTGGAGTAAACACTCCTGGCTAGGAGTGACATAGCTCACTCTCTCGCTGTAACCTCACTGAGTGTGAAACCTGACAAGGGGTCACAGCAGGGAGTAAGGCACATTCTTAGATGGTCAGAGGCAGATTGGATGTGTCACAGGGCAGCACACCAGGTTTCTAACTTAAGACAAAAAAGAACACATCTTACCATGCACTGTTACCCCCCACTGGGTATCCTCCCATCATATTGCTCTCCTCTGCTTCTGCTCTGTGAGTCTTTCTTAATTTTAGTGAGAAAAATGCACAGTGTCAGGTGGTGCTGGTAACAACAACACCAGCGAGGTATTATCAACAGGACAAGAGCAGTAGCTTCTGTTCTGATGGTTTCACTCATGCCCTTGTGGTCCTCTTCTGTCTTTAAGCAACCTATGAGAGAAGGTCTTTGCCAAGTAGAGCTGTTTCAAAACTCTGCAATTAAATTTCTCAACTCATTTTTTTGCTGAAGGAGCTTGCACTTAGACTTGCTGTAATGCAAGGCCCTGTTGTGACTCTTACCCACAGCCGACTGACAACAGATAACCATATTAGCAAGCGACAAGCTTATCTGACAGATGGTTTTTCATCCAGTTTCTTGTTTGTACATTTTAAACATCCTGGATCCTGTGGGTCATTTTGGTATTAACAATAGACTGTACGGTGAAAATAGATTGCTTATAGGACTTTACTGCTTTCTGCAGGAAGAAAACCTCGAATGTTATCTTGTTCTTCTTATCTTCTCCTTTCCCCAAATATTGCTCCCCCATTTCCACAATCCATTTTTACAGTCTTATTTCCATTTCTTCCCACTATACAACCTCAGTCCAGTTCCTGTCTGGGCACTCCTCCATGTATCTTGCAGTTTTAGGAACACTTTACTTGCCCCTGGAACCAATACATGTGAGTGGATGAGTATATTGCTGAGCACTCAAATCTCTTTTTATGAGTACTTCTGCCCCTGCAGCATTCCTCCATAGTGACAATTCTGCATTCCCTGTGTTGCAAAATTTTCCTAGGTTGTGCCTGAGGCAAAGATGGAGATGAGGACAACTGCTTCCCTGTGAAATAGTCAACAACGAGTTGAATACCTCACTAGAGCTCTTGAGATGGGCTTTTTATTCAGTCCTTCAGCATTCCCCCTTCAATTTCCATTACCTTTTCCAAATAACTCTACCATTACTTGTTGCTTTGGAGCTTTTTGTGTATGTGGGCTTCTCATTTTCAGCAGTATTTAGCGATGGTGAGCCCTTCAATGCCTGTGTGCATATTTTGACACATTTTTAGAAGATCCAGCGCTTTAAAGAGACCTGGCGCTCAGGCTGCCCTCGGTGCAGCGGCTGGGGCGGGCGCAGGGCAGGGCCGTGCCCGAGGGGCGGGGGCGGCCCCTCCTGCCGGGAAGGTGCCGGTGGCCGCCTCGCCGCCCGCCCCCC